>WKFP01013802.1:438658-484812 GCA_011057875.1 Pterocles orientalis | reverse complement strand
AGGAGGGCGCACAGCAAACTCACTACCCTGGACTTTAGGAGAGCGGACTTTGGCCTCTTCAGGGACCTGCTTGGAAGAGTCTCATGGGATAAAGCTCTGGAGGGAAGAGGGGCCCAAGAAAGCTGGTTAGTATTCAAGGATCACTTCCTTCAGGCTCAGGGGTGATGCATTCCAACAAAGAGGAAGGCAGGCAAAAATGCCAGGAGGCCTGCATGGATGAACAAGGAAGTCCTGAGCAAACTCAAACAAAAAAAAAGAAGCCTACAGAGGGTGGAAGCAAGGACAGGTAGTCTGGGGACAATACAGAGACACTGTCCGCGAAGCCAGAGATCAGGTTAGGAAAGCTAAAGCCCTAACAGAATTAAATGTGACCAAGGACGTTAAGGGGAACAGGAAGAACTTCTATAGGTATGTCAATGATAAAAGGAGGACTAGGGAAAATGTGGGCCCCCTCCGGAAGAAAGCAGGGGGTTGGCAGGGGGGTTGGAACTTGATGATCTTTAAGGTCCTTTCCAACCCAAACCATTCTATGGTTCTATGATTCTATGATTCTCTGATTCTATGAGTCTATGATTCTATGAAGTTGGCAGAAGTCAGGGAAAAGAAGGAAAAGTGATAGTGGGAGCTGGAAGGAATGATTTCAGAGTAATGATGAGTGGAGCTAAAAAAATAGTTTAGCTAAACAGTAACTAAGGGGGATGAGAGAGACAACAAGACAGAGAAGGAGAGAAGATAAATTGTTTCATATGGAAAACAGGCTCTCTGAGAAGTAATGAGGTGAGATTAACAAATGGAAAGTTTAGACTGAATATTGGTAGATATCTTGACAGGTAGATGTATTAGGATTTGGAATAGTCTCCTAAGGGTAGTGGTAGAAGATTCATCATTTGGCATTTCCAACACTAAACAGGAAAAAACACAGGAAAATTATAGTTGGAGAAAACCCTGTCTTGACAGAGAGATGAAATCAATAATCTAAGAGGCCTTTTCCGTCTCATAACTTGTTGCTATGAAACTGCCAGAAAAGATTAAATTTAATTTTCTCAATGTCTTTTATTTTTTGTACATAAATTATGGGGTTTTTTTGCTCATTTTCTGCCTCTTCTGTCTCCTTTAACACAGATTTAGAAGGGGTATTTAAAATGTTTTCATTCTATTTCCTCTTATTCAACTGTTGCAAGTTAATTTTAGATAGCATATGAACAAAATATGAAAAAGAATAGTGGTTACTCAGGTATTAGAGAAGACCAGGAATTTTTCATTTAAATGTTTCCTCTTGGAATTGTCAGGGACCTTAAAGATCATCTACTTCCAACACCCCTGCCATGGGCAGAGTCACCCTCTACTGGACTAGGTTGCCCAAAGCCTCATCCAGCCTGGCCTTGAACATCTCCCGGGATGGGGCATCCACAACTTCTCTGGACAACCTGTTCCAGTGTCTCACCACCTTCATAGTAGAAAATTTGTTTGCAATATCTAATCTAAATCTACATCTGCCCTCTTTCAGTTTAAAGCCATTACCCCTTGTCCTATCATTACGTGCCCTTGTCAAAATTTTCTCCTCATCTCTCCTGTAGGCTTCCTTCAGGTACTGGAAGGCTGCTCCTTCCAGTCTCCCTGGAGCCTTCTCCAAGCTGAACAAGCCCAACTCTCTCAGTCCATCTTCTTTTCACTAAGCTTTTATAAAACTTTGACTGCAGTTGCAATTCAGACAAAGTTAAAAATAATCTCTAACAACTGGCCATGTTTTGAACATTTTATTTAGAAATTATAGTGAAAAAATGGTTCAGGCAAGCATTTTAAAAAATCCAGGAGTTATACTCCTGAAGGATTACGTGCATCACTAAAATCTTTCAGGCAAGCATTTTAAAAAATCCAGGAGTGATACTGCTGAAGGATTACGTGCATCACTGAAATCTTTCAGGCCGTGCATTTTACTGTTCTCTTCATGTTTTTGATTTTGTTTTTATTTATATGTGCTGTTTTCTTTTAGCAAGGGGAAATGAGAATGGATGCTTTTATTCTCAATGAATCATACAGACTTGTGCCGCAGTGAAGTTACCAAGGAAGTGTACCATCTCTTCTCTGAAATAGTCCTCAGAGAGCCAGGCATCACAGGAGACTTAGAAGTGACGTGCCACAAGAGATAGACCACAAATTTCAGAGAAGGTGCTTTGAGAATTATAACTTTGTCATCTATGTCAAAATCGAAAACCAAAAGGAGAGGGAAAAATTATTGTTGCGATGTGCCAGATACACAAGTGGAATTAACAGTGTGATTCATGAAAAAAACAACCCTGCAGTGTGGTTTAATTATCTTCTTTCAGTTACTTAATTTTCTGGAAAATCTCTAGTTGCTCTTGGAGGCCAGAGAGCCAGGTGTGCTTGATAGGTTTTGCTGCTGACTTTTTGAGTCTGAGATAAGCAAAGGTCATAATCCATGGAGAGATTAATTATTGCTAAATGGATGATACTCTGAATTATTGCAAGATGACAGTACTCTTTTATTTACACAGAATTTGAAAGACTGAACTTAGTTTGAGAACAGAAATTTTCCTTTTGTCTTTCTTTGAACAGCAATAATAAGAATACTTGAAAGCTGTTTTTCTATTAACTTAAGATTTGTAGTTTCCCATTTCAGTTCATGCCATTGTTTAATAGTGAGGAGAGCCAAGCAAAATCTGAATCTGCATAGAAGCTTTATCTTCACTTTTTCACAATATTTTGAATAGTTAGCAACTTGCTCAAAATATTGTACCTAATATGTTGTATAAATCATTTAGCTCTGGCAAGAGATACTTCTTTCTACATACAAAAATGTAGCTGAAATCTGTTGGTTTGATGAGATGTCTTATAACTTATTTTATTATTGAAATTTAATAACAAAATTCCAAACCTCTTTAAGAATTTAGATAATATCAACATGACATATCCTAAAACACACGCCAGGAGTGAGGTAGAGTGAGTAGACTAAATAAATGCTGTTTATAGTTTTAAGAATTTGCAGTCGTTCATAACGGTTACATTCATAGTAGAAAATAAAACACAAGAGAACATTTTCTCTTCTCCTGAAGACAAGTGGCAGATCATTTCTCTCTAAATACTACCTAACAGTTAAACTCACTTCTCTTAAGTGGAATTATTTCTGTACTGATACTTGGGAACAATATGGCTCATCCATGGCTATCCCCAGTCTGTTCCTAAGCAGTGTCTAGAGAGCATTAGCTGTCATGAAACAAAACTTACAAAGTTGCCAGAGAGTATGCTCGACTACTTTTCACTATGCAGATATTCAAGGTGTTCTACATTTTTGGTTGAAATACCTTTGCTGTTACTAGGATTTTTAAAATGCTAAGTAGTGGAGCACTCACCTCTTCAGGATTGTCCTTGGGATATTTCACACTAGGCACTTGAAGTCCTTCAGTTCTCTGAAAGCTATTTTCCTTTTAATTTGATAGGTTTTAACATATATCTAAATATTCTTCTGAAAACAAACATTTGATATGTTTTGTGCCTTTAAAAGGACATTTTGTGCCTTTAAAATAAATAAATAAAAAACAAAGCATGAACATCAGAGAAAATCTCAAAAGAATGCCTTCTGTAATAGTACTTGACACACAATTGCTCTGTAATTCTAGATCCACTGCTGCATTGCTATCTACACATATGCATAAGTAGCTATCCTGATTAATGTTAACATATGAATGCAAAAAGAAATAATGATGATTTGTAACTTGTTACAAACGTCTGACATAGAAACTTGCTAAAAATATATAAACATTGCTGTTGTTTAAGTGAGGATGGCTCTTTAAATAATAGCCCAATAATTATTAATTCTTTTGATATTTACTGTATTATCATTAATCCAAAATAATTATTTTGGAGTTAGTGAAGATGTCATACAAATTTCTAACATTTATTTAACATTACTTACTTGGAGAATTTCTAACAAATAAATGTAACAACTCAGGACTATGTTTCAAATTTCAGCGCAAGTTATAAAAAATGGGAAATATTTTGTTTTATTTGGAAGTAATAGGAAAATGAGTAGGAAGCTACATGGGAACAGTACTATAGCTCTGGGCTACAGAAAGACAGAGTCATCCTCTTTATTGGTAAAATATTCAGAACGGTGTTGTGAAACCCATCTCCAAGTATGCTCTTGGTAGCTGTATGTGTCTTGTCCAAATACTTCTTTCCTGCTTCCACTAGGTACACTAGTGCAGGGAGGCTGTAGAAGTTCTGACAGCTTTTCTTGAATATTGATACATACAAAGATTGCTTCAAGAATACAGATGTGACTTCCTGGTTGTGGTTATCTTGCTATAACATATGTGTGACTGGTCTGAAGTTCTTTTTGAGGAAGATAGGCACAGACCTCCTAATCATCTCTTCTAGGATACTGGGAGAAGCCTTATATCAGCCTTATACCTTGGGGTGAATTTCATTTGGAGACACTTTATCAAATGGCCAAATTCTTGATATTTTCACACAGAAAAGGCTGGACATTGAAAGGGATGCAACTTTGTCTTCAGCTACTCACCTCATTCACAATAGGATTCACACTCATAATTTGCATGTTATCTTACATGGAAAGAAAAGCAGCTAAGTTAGCTGAGAATTTGCTGTCAGTTTGGAAATATACCTTGAAATTCCTATAATTGTGTAATGGCACTAATGATAATACAGACTCATTTAAAAATTAATGAATATCAATATGTTATAGAACTTTTGGAGTTATATAACAAAGATGACTAAGAAAATAATGTCTCCTTGCATTCAGCACCTATTATTTCAATCAGAAAGCAAGATTTTTTCCTGAATCCATTCTTGCATTGTATTAGTGGTATGAAAAAAAGCTAAAACCACACTATACTGCAAGGAACAGAATGTTCATGAGATTATTAAAACCTAGGAGTGATAAAGAGTGTGTTGAATGACTAGCTTCCTAGTACTAAATAGGAATTAATAGATTTTCAGTTTTAAAAAAGAGAGAGAGAGAGTGCAAAAGAGTGACCACAGTGGTCAAAGCTAGAAAAAAAAAAAAAAACCTCCACGGAAAAAAGTGAAGTTATGAAGTAAATAGCATGACTACTATACATGGCTAGCACACACCAGTGATAAAGATTACATGTTAGTAGCATTTTGGGGATAAAACATTATGAAAATCTTCACTAAGTCAAATACCTATAATATTAAATCTATGAGATATGACATGGTATGGAGTAAAACTCTTGCCTTTCATATATTCTGTGTGTTTTGTGTAACTTATTAAAGGAGGGGAAGATTTCAGATGCAATTATTTGACTAAACAATGTCGATATTCCAGTTTTTGATCTGTGGTCTAATTTTACCAAGGAAATGATAGCAAAATATTGCAGCTGCCAAGATTTTTCTAATGACTTGTCCCATCCTTTATCTTGTCTTGCATTTGAGGGAGGGGTCAGAGGTTTTAATATTTACTGTCTCAATTATTTTTTGTTGTATCATGTGTTTAAATCTTAGTCTTTCTTTTAGACTTGGTTTTACTTGCATCCAGCATAAGTTAAAATAGCATTGCCCTTATGCGTCTATGGAAGGCAGTCATATTTGAAAATGTACGAAACATTATTTCATACGACAGTAAATATGTTGCAACTCAATATGGTATTATGTATATTGTTCAAAATTTTCATTCTGGTCGTTAAAGCGGAAGATTACTTGTGTAAAATTGTAAAGCTCTTGCTTCCTCTGCAGGTGTTGAATGCTTACTGTGACAATGTTCACAATTATGGCTTGTTTTCGCTTCCAACTGAAAACAGCAGCTAATAGTTAAAAAGCTGCAAAATGTCTACTGTTAAGTTAAACTGTATTTACAGGGAAGAAAAATATTATAGATGAATTCACTCTGAAATTAAGATAGCTAAACACAAATGTCTAAGTGTAGGTGTGAACATTTGAACTAAGGATCTAATGTCCTATTGAAGTCAATTAACTGCAATCTTAGGATAGAGTTATCTAAATGTAGATGCCCATGCTTTTTGAGATCATGTAGAGTACTCAAGACACTTCTATGGACCTGGCATTTATAAAACAGGACTTTATCATTGATGGGGCAGCTGAAGACTAGCAGGTACCCCACAATATCTAAAAATACCACTGAAAATGTATGTTTACTCAATTAATCCTGGCCATAGTCAATAATACCAATGTAACCTCGAGAGAAATTCAGCTCACTGTAAAGTAGACACTGAGGACCCAAGACCACACAAACACCCAGAGTCATCTGAAACGTCCTAAGGTATCTCAGACATTTTGATAGCAGTGACAGAGACAGCATACCACCTACGAGATATTCAGGCCCTTCTGGAGTGACAAATAGAAGACAGGCAGAGCACTCTAAGTCTTCCCAAATAGCACTAAGCTTATGTATGTGTGTTGACAAAAGAATCTACTTCCTGTTGTCTGGTCAGCTGAATCATAGTCTAAGCTTTTTGGATGGTTTTGGCAAGTCAATGAAGTTGTCTAAGTGTAGAGATTTACTGCCATCTCACTTGCTGTAACTTGTACCATCTAACCTCCTCATAACCTCCATTAATTTTTTTTTTTGCTCACAAGAAACAAAAGAGATTTTATAAGTAGTTGGAATTTATATATTTTTTTTTTACTTTTCTCCCCTTTCACATTCCCTTTAACTTCAGTGTCTCTTGTATAGAGCTTAATTGTCTTTTCAGATGAACTTACAGAAAGTGCAAAATGTTCATTTGGAAAGAAACAGAAAAATAGGCAGTGGAAATGACCCTGTCTGATCTGATATGTTAAAAACAGATCTTAAGTTTTTAAGAACAGTGCAGGTAAACTCTCTCAAGGATAGAAAGAGCAAGGAAGACAGAAAACACAGCCTTTGCCACCAAACTTGTTCATAGCCCAAGAGACAAAACCAGTGACTTAACACACAACACAATTTATGCTTGCAAACCCTTAGGAATTTTTTGAGCCAAGATCTGCCTTCCTTAGGAAACCCAACTGTATTTACATATAAATCATGTGAGGTTTAGGATTTTTTTTGGTCCCTTATAAAGCAAATAATGTACTCTGAAAATATTTCTGCAGCTACAACCTTAGAGCATTTTATCTGAAAATATTGAGGGTGCTCTTAGATTACACAGGCTCATTGGAATTTCTGACCCAGTTGCCAAACTACAGCACAGCCACCTTTTTGAGGAACACTAATAACCAGTGACAGGAGTTGGTGTGACTTTTGAGAATTTTATGGCTGTTTACCTCTAATTGCTGAATTAATAGAATATATTTTTCCTCTGCTCCCACTGTAGAAGCAGCTGTGGGTCTCAGAATACCCGGAAATCTAGTTTTCTGAACCTTGTCTAGGGAAGAGCTATCCCAGATGATGTATAAATCACAGACATTGTAAAGCAGAGCTGAGAGCCTGGAACCTGGAAACTGGGTGTCCTATTACTCACTTCCTTTTCCCAGAATACAACTCAGAGATCTTTAAGACTGACTTTTTAATTAGGAGTTCACAAGCTGAATGAGAAAAGCTGCAGAAAACAAGGGAATCAGCTGGCTGTCAGAGCCTAGAAGCTTTGAAATTCCTAATCTAAAGAAATTTAGATAATGGGGAACAGCACCCATATACATCACAGCACTTGAACAGTTTAGGCAACTTAGAGCAATTTTGGCATCTACTTCAGAAATCCTTGAGAGTAAAAATTCCTATTAAATAAAAATTTTATTGAGTGAAAAGCCCCAAATAATGGTATTTTCTATTAATACTATTGTACTAAAAACATTTGGGAATTTAATATGTAAATATTTCCAGGTTTACATTTGTTTTATGTCATGCTAACCTGTGATTTTACAAGGAAAAAGAGTGCATCTTGTTACAAAACTTTTATCTTACATTTACTAACGTGTACTACCTTTTCTTACAGTTTTTAAACATGTCTACGTATAACTTAAAATACAAGGATTTAATTAGATTTTATTACTATTATAATTAAAAAGATCTTTTTTTCAGCTGCCGTTCACTTTTATATGAGACAAGATCTAGAGGAAAAATGCTTGATTAAATTATTTGCTGGGAAGAACAGCATTCTTCTAGCATAGTTTGCCAAAGGACAGTGTATGAAATAGAATTAAATAAACCCAAAGCTGTCCTGACATTATAGCTTTCTCATGTACCATTGTGTTTCTAAGGCATTTAAATGTGGTTTTAGAGAAGACAAGACCTGATGTGACCTTGTCACTGTATACAATGATGTCGCTATATACTATGATGTCACTATATTCTGCTCTTGACCTCATTTATTGACAGTGAAAATGATATTGCCAGACAATTATTTTCTGATAAGGGGATACTGAACTAGTTCATGATAATGTAGTCCATTTCATATGATACCTTCAAGCTTACGAAAAGCAAAGAAAATAAGCTATTCTGCTGTTTGGTCTCAAAGAAAATCTCAATTTTTAAAGACATAAATAGCTTGAAAATTATGTGATAATATTTTCCTAAAAAAAAAGAAGGCATTTTCCTGGCTTTATTAGTAACACAGAAATCATAGTAAATATCTATGAAACAATTATCTTCAAAACAGAGATAATGGCACAGACGTTAAACCACCAAACAACCTCTGTAGATTCATTAACAAAAACTGAAAAAGTTGAGTGAAAAGACTTCTATCAGTTTTAGCACGCTAAAAGTTACTCTTTGGATTAATCTGCCTAGGTCTTCTCTATATCCAGGAAGGAAAAATAGAATTTCTAAGAAAAATAGTGTAAAAATCCTAAAAAAAGGTGTCTAAGATATGCTGCAGCACCTTGCACGCATGCTTTTTTTCTTTCTAATGGTTAGAAAACAAGCCTGTATGACTAGAGCAGATACCTAACATTTGGATTATTAAAGACAGGTGAAAAAAATCCTATACTTCATCTGAAATATTTTCAAACATTTTTGAGCACAAATAATTTTGATTACCCAAAAGAAACTAGGAGTGTACAGTAGATTATATCTAATCAAAGGTGGAGAATGTCATCTTTAAATTTGATATTTACATCATTTTGTCAACTTATTTAAGTGTAAAATGATTCATCAGAAGATCAGGCTGGGTGATGAGTGGATTGAGAACATCCTTGCGTCCTCGCGGAGTAAGACTTGGAGGTATTGATGGATGAAAAATTGGACATGATCCAGTAATGTGCACTTGCAGCCCAGAAAGCCAATCATATCCTCGGCTGCATAAAAAGAAGCATGGCCAGCAGGCTGAGAGAGGTGATTCTCCCCTTGTACTCCACTCTCATGAGACACTGCTTGGAGTACCATGTTCAGTTTTGGGGCCCCCAACATGAGAAATACAGGGACCTGTTAGAGAAAGTCCAGAGGAGGGCCACAAAGATAACCAAAAGGCTGGAGCACTACCCATACAAGGACAGGCTCAGAGAGTTGGGGCTGTTTAGCTTGGAGAAAAGAAGTCTCCAGGGATACCTTATAGCAGCCTACCAGTACTTAAAGGGGGCCTACAGGAGAGATAGGGAGTGACTCTGTGTCAGGGTGGGTAGTGATAAGAGAAGGGAGAACAATTTTAAGCTGAGACAAGGTAGATTTAGATTAGATATTAGGAAGAAAGTCTTTACTGTGAGGGTGGTGAGACACTGGAACAGGTTGCTCAGGGGAGTTGTGGATGCCCCATCCCTGCAGGTGTTCAAGGCCAGGCTGGATGAGGCTCTGAGCAACCTGGTCTAGTGGAGGGTGTCCCTGCCCATGGCAGAGGGGTTGGGACTAGATATCTTTAAGGTCCCTTCCAACCCAAACTGTTCTATGATTCTATGATTCTATGATTCTATGAATCTTTGATTTCTTCTCTTGAATCAGCAGGCAGCCACTAAAAATTAATTTTAACCTACTTCTTAATATATAGTATGAAGATAATTTGAACCCTAGATTCCATTGTCAGTGAAATGAAAATCACGATACAGTACTCACTAGGCTTGTGTACGTAAATGAGTGACCTGATTGTGACAAAAGTAATGAAAGTGTTGATACCAGTAGATCTGCAAAAAAACCAAAAAAAGATTCACCATGCAGCTGGTTTCCCTTTGGTATGGTTGCTGCTGAAAGAGGCACTTCTGTTCTGCCCTTCTGTCCCCAGCTATATTCTCTCAGTGCCTTTGCTATGCAGATTTGAGTATTTGGAGAGCTTTGAGAGGAGCAAGAGGGGATTGATTTGCTTGATAAGTAACTACAGTTTTTGCATTATGTGTCTTGGGATAGATTCACTGATTGATCACCATTTGACCTCATGATTCCTGAGAAAGCAGAGGGAATGTGCAATGAGGGAAGAGAAGGAAAGAAGCCACCCCTTTTCCTGGTAGTCTACACTTGTACAAGATTAACTGATGACACAACTATATCTAAAATTAATATTTCTGAGTTCCATCCATAACTTCATTTTATGTGATACCTCTGTAACACAAGGGTCTCAAGATCTAATGTATTAAGTGCTGAGAATTAAAAAAAGGAAAAAATTAAGTTAGGATCCTGGTGAGAGATAGTAGTCGATTTGGAGAGATTAATAGGAAAAATTACAATATGTCCACTAGCTGAGCCTTTCAAAGCGAAGATTTTTGCACTGTCATAGTGATGATTAATTTAGGCAGACATGACAAGGATGGAAAGGAAGAAAGGGGAAAATACCAGCAGCATAAGGGACTGAAGTAACTTACTCTTTTTAACAAGGGCTAACAAAGAAGTGAGAAGCACCAAGCAGTCACTAACGACAAACCCAAATTACCAAACAGCTGGGAATGTGACTTGACAGGGGAAGGAGGTCCAGAAGATACTGGAGCAAGTGCTACTGCACAGTAAGAAGAACGGGTTTCAGGGTTACTTGAGAACTAGCTAATGATAAACAGAGGCTCCTTGAGCCTTTGGAGGATTTTCATGGGAGCAGCATGAAACTTCTTGCTTTTGGAAGGCTCTAAGTGGCTTTGAGTTTTGAAGGAGTTTGTACATCAATCCTGTACTAAAAAAGAGTAGCCTAAATCACAGGACTGCACACAGTTAGCTGCAGTCCTTAAGAGTTTCACAAAGAAATATCTCTGAGTACTAAGCATCAGAAGTGTCTCTGTGCTCTGTTAATATTTAGCTTCACAACCTATATGTCCATCCTCTGAAATGTTCATATGAGCAAAAAAAGACCTTATCAGATTTCCAGCCTCAAGACGGTAAGTAGAAAGAAGGCCTTCATCTGTCATATTATTGTTATATATTAACAGTTGTAGTTTGAGGATTTTAACCAAACCCCAGTAAATTAAAGGACAGAGGTATAATGCTTTTAATGTCAGCAGGACTGATTTTATTTTTCTAATACAAATTAATCAAAAGTAGAAAGACATCAAAGATTCTCAGTGACTGGATAAGTGCCCTGGTTTTGGCTGGGGCAGAGTTAACTACCTTCATAGTAGGTAGTAAGAGGCTTTCCTAGTGTCTGCAGGTGAAGGAGAAGCTAGGAGGAAGCATAGCCCACAGTTACTGGCTTAGGATTCAACCTTAGGTTTAGGATTGAGACACAAATTGGATAGTGATATGTTTTATACCATGCATGTTGTTCCCAGTATATAGATGAGGATCTGTCCAGAAGTTTGCTCTCTCTCTAGGTACTCTCTCTCTCTCTGTCAGCTCGGACTCTCAGGCTCCTATCTCTTTCCCAGTATTGCAGTTTCAAGACCCTCCCTGCTCTGGGATCATTAGTTGTGAATGGACTGAGCCTTGGTTATCGAGTGGTGAGCAGTTTCACTGTGTATCACTCATTTTATATTTGTATATTTGTATATTTGTATATTTATTTGTGTATTTGTATATTTTACTGTTATCATTATCATTATTATTATCGTTATGATTTTCAATTTTTTTGTAGTTTAGTTATTAAATTGTTTTTATCTCAACCCATGAGCTTCTTTTCCATTAACTCCTTTAGTTGTCTCCCCCATCCCCAGGAGGGGGAAGGGTAAGCGAGCAGCTGTTTGGTGTTTAACGTAGCTGAGTTCAAACCATGACAATAACATATTGCCCAACCAGATAATTGGTGTCAAGAAGCATCAGGCAGATTTGAAAGGCTAAAGCAAGCTATGGTAAATCAAATGTCAGATTTCCTGCCACTTAAGAAAGTACAATGTATGAAGCACTGAAGGCGACATGACACACTTCAACAAAAGATAAATATTTTTTTTCTTCTGATGTACTAGAACAGGAAAATGGATTTTTAAAAATCAGTTCTTCCCAGTTCAAAGTTATATAGAGACCGTCATAAAATTACAGAACAAGCCCTCAAAGACCAACTGTGGTTGCAGCTTTTGTGGATGAGGCAGTGAACTGTTTTCTTCATAATAGGAAGCAGAATATATAATTTAGTTGGAACACAGACTTTAGTAAGACTGAAGCAGAAGACGGGTAAGATCATTTCAGAGCAGTTTTGAAAGTACGCTACTGGAATTCACTGACCAGTTTGAAGAATAGTTAGCGCTATGAATTATAACATCAGTTTATTCTTGAAATTTGGAAGAGGCCCTTTTCATGATAGAGATGAGTTCCACATAAAGAAAGAATTTATTTTGAACTAATCGGAAGAATTACCTTTTCCTGAAGTTTTCCTCCTGTCATCAGACCTTAAAAACAAGGATATATTTCACCCTAACTGCCGTTATGAAGAGACATTTTCCAGCTTGTTTTCTGCAGTGGAGGATACAAGTAGTTAACTATCCAGTCTTTTGCCAACACAGGATTTTTTTTTTCTCTGCTTCTGATACTGTTTTGATTCTGTGTATGCTGACTCTTTATTCACAGCAAATTTCAGTTGCAGGTTGTGGCAGTATACACTATTCCTCTTTAGTACATTTTATTTTAGCCAGTTTTGAAGCATGAATTAATACTTGTTGCTATTAAAAAAAAAAAAAATCTACCATGACATCTGAAACACTTGTTTATAGTCTTAGTGGCTTGGAATGCCCTGCTTTTCAGAAGGATGAAATTACTTGACTGGTTTATTTTCCAGTATTTTAGTAGGAAAAAAAAAGGTAAGTTCTTCAAGCTTTAAATGCTTTCATTATCCATACAGTCCTTCCCTCCTATTAAAACACAAGAACTACTGATTATTCGACAGGAAAAAGTGTGCTAATTTATACAATATGCTTACTATAATTGATTTTAAAAGCTTATTTATTTATTAGATTTTTGAAATTAAGGGATGCTATGCTATGTTAAAAAATTCAGACCTGATCTTTTTCTCTTTGATTTTAATAATTACCTTCATATATCTATTAGGCACAGCCCATCCTTAGTGTTAAAGACCCTAAACTTCTTCCTTTCACTACATGTTAGTCCTCTTTTTTTTCCTTTCCCCATTAATAATCCTGATTTAGACTTCTCTGAAGACAAGGCATTCACTTTTACTGCGCCATTAGCCTAATATATAAAATGATCTCCTACCAAATCTCTAGTTATGAATATTACATTCTGCATTTAAGTTTCTTTTAAATATGTAGCTATTCAGTCATCCATTTAATGGTGCACAATTGTCCATATTATTGAGTTAGAATCTGAAATCTCTGCTTAAAGGGTTTTTCAGATTTTTATTTTTAATATATTTACTTTGTATGGAATGCTGTGACAACTTAATTGAATAGGCTAAATAATTTGTGCAGTAATATACCATGTAAAACAAAAGTGTCACAGCAAAATATTTTCTTTAAATGACAGGCAGTTAACTCTATCAAAATAATTTATGCCTAGAAGCATAAAGGGAAAGATTACTAAAGGCAAATCACATTACCTTTCTCCGCATATAACAAAATAGCTTGCATGCAGCTAGGAAGACCTTCCCTGAAGTACCAAAGATACTGAAAATACACAGAGAAACATCAAAGACATTAGAAGTAATTTTTATTGCCATACAGAAGCTGAAGGAAAGAGTAATAGTCAAATCTTCCAATACCACCTTCGTCTTTCAAATAATAAATAACCCATTCTTCTCTTTGGAGAAGCACACTCAGGAGAGATGAAAGCTTAAATAAAACATCTTTCTTGCTTACAGAAGTATTTTTTTTTCTGTAAAAATCAACCTAAAAAATGTGCATGTATTTTATTTCTAATGCATTATGTAGATTTGTATATGAGACATTGTTACTGAGCTATAAAGTAGAATTAAGAGCAGTGTTGTCAATAATAAGAAATAATTGGATGGGTTGACCACAGAGCCTAGGCTTAGCACTTACAAGAAAAGATAACAGCAAAATTAAACAGTATTAATATTAATAATGGCAAAGTTTTTTCTTAAATAGGATCGAAATATTCTTACAATTTTCATATTAATCTAATAAATATGGATTATATTTAACTCCTTGTAGTGAGTGTCACAGTAGAAGGAATGAGTGCTGTTATTTGCTGGTGCATCCATTGAATTAGGATTGTCTTTTTTGATCTTTTTCATTACTTATTCCAGAGCATGGACAACGTGCTTGGCAGTATATTTGATCTAAAAATCTGTTTAGTCATTAAAAGTCTTTTAATTGACCTAAAACTGACCTTTTAAAGGATAAATCAAATACAGTCTTTTGCTCAAAAGAACGTGCGAATTTCAGGGCAAGGTGGAGATCCAGTCAGAAAATCATGGGACTCGGTGTGGTCTCATACCCTCATATATATGGTCTCATATTACTGTTTTTCTAAGTGTGTTTTTCAGAACAGGTATACCATAAGCCTGACCTAAATGGTGAAAGTTCTCCTGGTATGTCTAAATTATGTAAATGACAGCCCACAGACATTATTCAAATACTATAAGCATGTAAATTCAGTCTTTAGGCATGGCCAGAGTGCAACCTCTACAGCATGCAGGGTCTCATGTTCATACACAGCTGATTAGCACTGAAGCAGAGTCAAGTCTTTATCTAGACGATCATTTTATAATTGACAGGAACAACCCTGTCTGGTTTAACACCTTTTTTTCCCTACAGTTTAACCTTATTCCAACTAATATTTTTACTGACAATGACTGATACAGGCAATGTTTTCAGCCAGTAGTATGCTACTTGTTTGTAAGAGAGAAAATTTTTATCCTAAACTGTTCTAGAAAGATTCTTTTTATGCCATTTACTCTTATAGCTGGAGAACATGGCCTCTTTTAATTTACAAGTACAGATCTAGGCTTAGATAACCAATTGCTATTCAGTATTAAAGTAAGGTGGAAAGCATTTGAATTTATGGAAATTAATCTGTTCCCATGATTTTGTAATAAGATTGATAAGAAATGTGCTGAGAACAATTTGAGTGAATTTTAGAAATAACTGGAAGGTGTAAAATTCAAATTATTATAGTAATTCAAACTATAGTAACTCTCAAGGAAATCTCATTTTAGACTGAACTTTTAATTTTTAACACTTATCACATCTCAGTGCTGAGATTTTTAAGTACTTATTGTTGGCTTAAACTTGTCTCTGTGAGTCAATGCAAAATTTGCTCTTCTCCATCAGGAGAAAGTCAGGAACAATCTGGAATGGTCGTTATAACTCCAGTCTAAATGCATCCTTAAACCTGTTTACACCATGAGTGTTTTCTTGCTGAAACAATAAAATTCTTAATGTGGTAAATAACCTGGCATCACAACATTTGTTTCTGGAGCCAGGTCCCAGAGGCAAGTTTGATCAAATTTCTCAACATGTGATTCAGAATTTGCAGAAAACCATTTCATCTGTGAGAATGGATTCATTAATCTTAACTATCTGACAATTTTTTTCTTCAGGTTAAATATACCGTCAGTTTTTTTAAACCAGCACTCTGACCTTCTTTGTATTTGGAAATAATCTCTAAAATGCAAACGTCCACATCTAAACTAGCCATCTTAACTTTCCTAGTCTGCACAGAAAAATAAGACCTTATACACCAAGGGTCTTTTAATCCTGAAGTAGTTGTCTCAACTAAGTGTTATGATTAGTTGTCCTAAATTTACTTATTTCTCTCCATCTGCCTGGTAGGAAGGTTTGGGTTGCCCATCGCATACATGTGTATAATGTAGCCACGTAAAAATTGAATCCTACCACTCTTGTAATACGAATATTTTTCTGTGTATGCTTAAATCGATGGTTTTTGAAAACCCCAAAATGATGAATACTGAATTCTTTAATGCTAGTGTTGTTTCCCTGTTGCTTAAAATTATTTTTAACACATCCATACCCGTTTATAGCTAGGTTAGTTATGTCTGCACTAATTTGTACTATGCAATGAGAGCTTCCTCTGAGTGGAGAGGTGGTTTTTTTAGAGTACTGTGGACTTGGAGAAGGCCAAAGGTGAAACCCAGATGTTAGTGTTGGCAAAATAGTGTAATTCTTTGAGCGGACGAAAACAGAAAGTGCACTATGCTCAGTTTGTTAGTCTGAAGCCCTGAAAACCCAGCATTACTGCCATCAAGCAATATAATAACAGGAGTGCCATGCTATCCCTGTGGGCAGGAGCAGTAACTGCTCCCAGCTCTGATGATCTTCTAGGTGGCACAAAGGAAAATTATCATGTCCAAATCATCAGAGGTTTTGTCTCAGATCTTACTGCCCCAGCTCTATCATCTTTCTCCCTCCTTAGACAGTCATGGCCAGCTACCTTTGCCAGGAGTGCAGAAACACCCGGCTTTGTCTATGTAGCTGTCAGGACCTGCCTGGGGTTAGTGGCCTGCAGGTGCAGAGAGGCCCGACCCTGGGTTCACAGGACTCTATAACACACACCCACGCAGAGGAGCTTACCTTATAAATTTCTCCACTTTACTACAGTATGTGCAGCATGAGAAGTTCTCAGCGAGAGAAAGTTTTTATATCACAGAGATGTAAAAAGGCATTGAACACCATGACTTCAAGCAGCCAATACATTCTGTTAATTTCTGTTTTTCACCCGGGATAGCCAGTAGATTATAGTGTTTTCTATTCTCTAAAACCAATTTTTACATTTCCAGGCTGTTTCATTGTTCTTGCAGTTACTGGCAGTCACGGACTCTTACTTTCTCAGGATGTTTTCCCCTTTCCCAGACTATATTTCCTGTTTTCAGAGGATAAATGGTCCATATAATTCTTTCTTTTTACGCTTATCGATGTTATTCTAGGATGTCTCCCATTCATAGGTATATAGCTGTATTTCAGAGATGCCAGCTGCAATTTTCAAGGATGGTTCTGGTTCACAGGCCTAGTTTCCAGACTGGCAGGCATTTTCTCTGTTAGTATTTCAACAGATATTTTCTTCTCTTCAGTAACTTTCCCCTACTATCCAGGTCACCGTTCTCACATCCATAGCTTAGAAGTCTTGAATGACATTGAAACAGAGGTTTCACCTGTTGTTTCTTACCACCTGTACAGAAGTACTGAGGACTTGTGTACAGCTGAAAAATAAATCTGTAGGAGTATACATGACTTTATGTAATTTCTGTACCAATTAGGGGGGTGACTTGCAAAGCCTTAAGCTCTTCTTGCTGCTCAGCAAAGAAGTAAAAGTGTGCTGACTTGGGAAAGAATGTGAAGAATGGTGCATAAATTTATGTCATTCTCATTTAAGTAGTTTTGAGGAAGAATCGTACCTCAGAAAGACATAATGGAGTTATACTCCAGAGAGAAGCCTTTTTCACAAGGCAAGAATTTACTTGACTCATCACAAATGATGTTCCTTTCCCACTGTGCTTAGATCAGCCCAGGTTGTGCCCACACTCCACTCTCGCTGCTCACAAGTATAGGTGAGGAAGAAAGGAGTTATTACTTCCCCTAGGCCACTGCTCTCTGAGGCAAAAACTGCTCCGTAAGGTGAAGGGACCTCAGTCCTCACTTTCAAATACTAAAGCCAACACATTTCAGCACCCGGAAGGATCAAAGTATTCCATCACAGTTAAGAAGAAATTATCAGCATTTGATAGAAGCTTCAACTGTTCCATGATTCTAATTAAAAAAAAAAACAAGAAAAAACAACTTCAGCATTTCATACCAATGCAACAAATAAAAAATAGAAAGTATATTTATTGGTTAATTCCAGAAACCACATATATATAAGACTTCAAAAAAGGCAGTCAGAATGGTCCAATGATATTTAGTTATGATTCATGGCAAAAAAGGTTTTAAATGTGTCCTTTAAGTACAGGTTAATTTTAGTTGATAATGATAATGATAATGATAATAAAGCACAACAATCTCTGCTATCAGAGTAAAACACAACAAGAATGAAAAAAGCACCGAAAAAGACCTTGCATGTTTTCAGTGGTGAACTTTTTGTAGTCTTTTCCTTTTAGTATGCAAATTCAATATGTTATTTTAGTACCCTGTGGTATCCTTGCAACTGCTAAAATATTACAACTTGGTTTAAAACAGCTGTTATTCATAATAGCTTTCATAATCCAAGACATTTGATCACTAGAAAATGGTCACACCTAAAACAAGCTAAAAACAGCTCAGGCCAAAACAAGCCATGAAAGAGTCCTGAGGTTGCCAGATCAAAATTAAATCTCTGCCCTTTCATAAGTAATGGCAAACTTATACTGAGAGGGTTACAAAAGAAAAGTGTCTACTGACATTTGTGGAGTCTATGGCAGGGTTGGCAGAAATGATGCAGACTCCTTTCTGGAGTACATCAGAATCTGTGCAAGACACCCTAGCATGCCTAATATGGCTAAATATCTCTGTTGAAAAAATCGAACATCACTTTTACATTTGTTCATCTGAGTATCTCTTTGACAGCATGGAAGCATACTCTGAAGGTGAAACAATAGCAGAAATTTGTGTGCTTTATTATCATTATCAACTGAAGTCCAGTGACTTGGACTTTGTTTATAACTGGAGATTTTGAATACCAAATATACATCTAGACCTCTCTAATATTCCTCATATTATGGCAGTATGGACAAAACACCATATTTTGTAAATAATCCCAGGCTGTCACTTGCTGCTCCATGGAGACTCCATCTCTGGACTCTGTTGTCAAGTTTCATCCTCTTTCTCCCTGTCCCATAACAAGAGAGAGCATTTCCACTTGGACCACTGCTTTAGCTGGAGAAAACACGCCCTTCTAACCCTCACAGCAAGGGCACAGGGAGACCTGCAGAGAACAGAACTGAGTGTGGATGGCACCAGTATGGGCATGAAACATCCAGCGAAACATCCACCAGTAGCTGTGCCCAAAACCAGCTTGGTAAAGCTGCTGGAAAACAGCTTGTCAGAAAAGGACCTGGGGGTCCTGATGGACTTCAAGCTGACCAGGAGCCAGCAAGGTGCCTTTGCTACAAAGGTGGTGCATGGTACCCTGGGCTGCACTGGGCAAAGCACTGCCAGTGGCTGGAGGGAGGTGACCCTTCCCCCTGCTCAGTGCTGTGCCCAGGCCTGGGGTCCCCAGTAAGAAAGTTTCATGGACATACTGGGGAGAGATGCTAGTGCCCCTCCCCTGTGCCACCCCTCTCCCCACCTTGGCAGCATGGCTGTTGGGGTCAGAATGGGACGCTGTGTTGACATGGTGCTGGCCAAGCAACAGCACCAGTGCCTGAGAGGTCGGTGCTGTGCAAGCAGAGGGTTAGGCTCTTCCCAAGCAGCACCAATTGTCACCAGAGAAAGTTTTGCTGAGCAGCACTGCCTGGCACTGGAACCCCCCTTCACTGCTATCACACGTGTCACTGCTCCTGGCCTGGGTGGGATGGGCCAGCTGAACTGTCACTGTGCCTCCAGGTGGGCTCCCCCTGCAGCTTGGGGACACGCCAGCACAGACCGGCCCTGCACCAGCCTCCTTTCTCATGCCCAAATCTGCTCTGCAGGGACGACCCTGACCCTGCACAGCAGCATGCACCCATCCCGGCATCACCCAAGCCACTGCTCCGCCAGCGTGTGCGGGTGACCCAGGGCTGCACGATGAAGAGGGACCTCCTCCTCTTCAGAGATGCCTTGCTCATCACCAAGCCCAAGTAAGATCCACAGACCCCAGCTGGCTTTCCTTACAAGGCCAGGCCCTGGCACTGGCTGGCCCCAGTTCCACCTGGCCCTGGGCCAGCTGCAGGTGCTGAGCAGAGGGAAGAGGGAGGCTGGTGACGCAGAGGAGGAGGAAGGCAAGCATACCAACTCACTTGTCCTTGTCTGGCCCTGTGGCTCCTGCATTGACACTTTCCCATGAATCTCGGTGCCACATCCTCTGTGCCTCTCCCATACCACAAGGCTTCATCCTGCCTCGGTGGACACCATCATGCAGGGCCATGCAGGTGGACACCTCTGCCCACAGTCTGGGGTGCAGCAGGCACTCAGGCTGTTTTTCCTCTCCTTCTGCAGCTCCCAGGCGGAGAAGGAGCTGTGAATCAGCACACTCCATGAGTAATCTCATTCTGGGAAGGACTAATGTTCACAGCAGGGGGATGATCCAGGTCCAGCTGTATGCTGAATGGCACTCCCAAGCTCGGGAGAAGTGGCCCCACGGTTGCGAGCAGCTCTTGGGCAGAGCTGGTGGAGCCCAGCTGTGTCCAGCCATCACCTGCCCAGCCACGTCCTCACCACTGCTGTGGCGCTCTGCTTGACTGATGGGTGGTGCCTGGGTGTTTTGGGGTCACTTGGAAGTGCTCCCCAGGCTGGCAGGAGAAAGAACAGGCGGCTTGGGTCTCACGGAGCTCTTTCTCTTCCCCTCCCTGTGCACAGGCCAATAGAAGGAGCAGAGGGAGCCCAGGTCACCCAGCTGCCATCCATCAAGCTCCTGCTGAAGGAGCTGAGCTGCTGCAACAATGTGAGTGTCCCTTCTGTCTTGCTCTCTGCCAGATGCTTCTCCAGCCCAGCATCAGGTGCATGGCTTCTTACCTTCTGCTTTTGTCCCCTTCCCAAGCAATTTCTCTACACACCAGCAGCCTGGAAAGGCTGGTCTAGGGCCAGGCAAATGTGAGAGCTGCTTTGGGTGCTTTTGCAGGAGGTCTTAATGTCCCAGCCTCCCCCAGCACTGGTGTCCTGCCCTGCTGGGCACATCCCAGGTCACCTGGTGGTTCTCATCAAGGGGTTTTACTCTGGTTTCCTTGGCACCAGGCAGGACCCAGAGGAGGGGCCTACCCTGTCCTGTTCAATAGTGAGGTACCTCAGCCACTGCAGAGGCGACTGGGAAGTCAGGCTCTGGCAGCATGGGGACGGTGTTTACCTGTCCCTTGGAAGCTCTCTGTGCTCAGGACGTCACACTGTCCCAGACATCCAGGTAAGCAAGCCTGGCCAGGGAGTCCCCATCCCTCTGTCTCCTCTTGAGAGCTGCTGTCCCCAGCAGAAGGACCCCAGCTGGGGCTCAGGGACAAAGCTGGATCCTCCCTACATCACCTACCTGCAGCCACCCCTTTGTCCTGCCCCAGTGAAAGCAGAGCCGTCCAAACTTGCTCCTGTCTCTGAGGCTGCTCTACCTGCCCCAGGGCCTGTCTGCAGCCAAGCAACTGTTCTCCCATGTCCCCTGCAGGACCTGCTGGTTCTCCTGGAAGTACATGGGCCCTCCACAGAGGGGATATTCTGGCTTGCAGATGGTGAGCACCATCTCAAGGGAGCTGAGGGAAGTCCTCAACAGTGGGGTGGAAGTCAGCCTGGGAAGCCTGCACACCTCCTGGTCGTCATCTCGAAGGTGAATTCTCCTATCCTGGAGCCCAGGAGCTCCCATGTGCCTGCTCATGAGTGGGAGTCCTGGGGACGCTGCCTGTATTCCCAGTGGCTGTGCTCAAAGCCCCACTGGGAGCCCTTGGCATTGCAGGACTTCCTCAGCAACATCCCTGATAAGCTCCTTGATGTAGAGCCGTACGAGAAGAGGATGAGCACCCTGCAGAAGACCAGCAGGCCGTAGAAGATGACAGAACTGAGAGAGTAAGTGAAAGCCTGCCTGCTCTGCAGGGACTGGTAGAGGCCAGGCACTTGTAGAGGCAAAGTGATGATCTCTGAAAAAGCCGTGATTCCTGCCAGCCATCTCTTGCTGCTCTGGGGTCAGATTTGGGGGGAAAGCGGCACAAAAAATAATTTCTCTCCTTGTAGCACTTCCTGAAGGCATTGGAAGATTTTCCACAGAGGGACTCTTGCCAGAAGGGCAGGTAGGGAGATGTCAGTGTCTCAGCAAAGGCAGTCGTGTGCTACAGACCTGACGTGACCAGGGCGTCTTCCGTTGGTCAGGCTTGGGTGAGATCAGCCTGGATGTAAGTGCTGACAATGTCTACTTTATTAACATTGTGTTCCTGTCCTCTCATGGTGGTCAACAAATTGCCCCACTCCAACTTCTTCCTCCTGAAGTGCTGCTTGATATCAGCAAAAACTCTACAACCAGCCGGATGGCTTCCAGCAACCTGACTGTCTGTGTGGGACTAAACTTACTCAGCCCTGCTGAGAAGCACATACTTCCCCTGAAAGGGCTGGTGCAGGGGATAGGGAAGGTACACTGTATTTATTAGCTGGCTAAGGCCTTCTGGGCTCACCCAAGCCTTGCTGTTCAGAGGTACCTGTCTGCCTCCTCTCTTGAACAAATGCTTGTGGGGTAGCTGCCAGGAAAATCAGCCCCACAGCTGCAGCTTTCTGTGCAAAAGTGAGGGTCAGGAAGAGGAAAGGCTTTTTGATCCTCTTCCAACCACCTGGGTTGAACCCAATTATTTGATGTGTGCAGGTGATGTGCCTGGTGCCATTCCTCATTGAGAACAGCAAGGAACTCTTTGTAGAGGAAATGGCTGAACTTTCTAGCACACCAGACAAGGAGTTGCCAGGACCAGCAGCTGAAGCAGGAACAGCAAAGATATGCCAGGTCCACAAACGCTGTGACAACATGCCTCACTAGACTTTAGTTACTGGTGTAAAGCTGAGGCTGAAACGTGCAGGGTCTTCTCCTCAGCTGAGGCTGAAACGTGCAGGGTCTTCTCCTCACCAGGAGCAGGGATCCTGTGCATTTATGTCTTTCAAAAAGGGACTTCAGTCTTGCTGTGGACTCAGACGCCATGAAGTGCAAAGCAAGGTCATCCATCAGCCTGCAGCTCTGTCAAAGTTGAGGGTAAGGCTGATGCAGGTTTGCTATCACACTCTGTGCGATGATCATATTAGCATTTACTCAGCTGAGCTGTCCTGAGCTTTCACCTTCAGAAAAGCTGAACTGAGATACTCCTTCATCAGAGCTTCATCAAGTCTATTTTAGAGTGAAGGACTGTATGAACTGTGGATAATGCAAACCAGTCCAAGTGATCTGCTTTTATGTGCCCAGGTAGCAATTTGCTAAACAGTAGCTTCCTCCTCCAGGTAGGTCCTTGCCACCTGTTCACTCCTACAAGTCCATTGTAGGTGCCTGTGCAGAATCTTTGCATGATAAATGTCTTGCTAGATAGAAAAAAAAAAAAGAGATCTGTGCTTATGTCATGTACCTTAACGAGTGAGGACTCCAAATAATATACAACACGGCTACTTTAACCTGTGGCAGTTATCCAGTTGTATTGTAGGCTTGTTGTTGTGCTTCCATGCAATGCAAGAGAAGCAAAAAAAGCTACAAATTTCTTGTATTGTGAAATAACTACTGTGGGTTAAATATGAGCTATACAGAACACTAAAATGCCTATTGATTGCAAAATGGAGCTTGCAAGAGCAGTAACATCCAGTGCTAACTATTCAACAGTCCATCCAAAAATTGTCACATAAGCAGTCTCTACTGACAGACTACTGTCTTTAAATATTTAATCTTTTTTTTTTAAGTAAAAAATAAGGAAGAAATAAGCTAATGCTATTCAATGTTCTCCTGGAAATCTTTCCTCTTGAAAAGTTGAGGCAGGAGTGTTAGCCACAGAACAGACTTTGACAGTCAAACATCAATATACATAAATCCTCTGTGACAATGTGAACGTTACATCCTCTATTGTACTTCCAAGGACTTCATCCTGAAATTGTTAGCATACTGCATAAGTTAGTTCATACTCCCAGTAACTAGTGCCCTGTTAACCTGTGAAAATTGGATTGACTCCTTTTTTTTTTTTTTTCAATATGATCGGAAAGATATTCTGGGGCAAAAAATATTGATGTGTATTGATTGTTTCAGAGTTCACAAGGAAATCTATTAGGATGTTTTCAGTATTTTTAGCTTCCAAATTAATCTTCCACTTTCTTTACACCAAGGTTGCCAGTTTTGTCATTGAACTACATCTGTACTACAATGCTCACTGTAATTGCAAGATACTGAGAAATAAATGACAGCTGTATCAGGAGATCAGCAAACTGCTCCTCCAATAGCTTCTGCAGCACTTCCACTGATGTACCAAATTTAGACAGGAAAATCTCACATATAGTCCTAGCTAGAGAGGAAAGCTGCTGCTGCGACTTTAGTTACAGAACAGGAGTGTGAGGGGCATTAACATAGTTTTGACCTTGACACCCCAAGATCAAAGTACAGACTTGTTTTTGGAAGTCTCAACAGAATATTATTCACAGCCTAATATTGATCTTGTAGTTCTAGGTCTGTTTATTTAAAGGAAGACTTCATTTTTAAATAAACATAAAACAAATAACTCATTGTCTGTCTCTTTTCTTCTTTCCCCAGTTCTCTGGAGAAAAAAAAAAAAGATACTTTTTTTTCTGCATGTGTTTTACTTGAGATTGAAAGAGAATGATATATCAAACCCATGAGGACTAATAGCTCCTTGGGTTTTTTAAAAAATTCTGAAAGTAAAGCTATTTTTGTTATGAGAAGTGTCTAGTCTTGACTCAGCTAATCTGTAAATATTTTTTCTCAGTTATAAGCAGTCATCAGGATTGGTCTTGCAGACTTGTCTTAGTGTTACAAAGGTAAACAGACTTGCTGTACCACGTGCCCTTGTAATACAGTATTTATTCATCCAAACTGAGGGAATTAGCAAAGCACAAAAAACTGTCTTCCAGCTCATACTCACTGTTTCGTTACTTCAGAAATCATGATATGCAGTGAAGTGAAGGGAGAGTGTTGCTGTAGCCTGGGACTTGCCCTGTAATTGAGCTGAAGCAATCAAAACTAAGAGTTCAGAAGTGCCTGATATCCACCAGTATGTCTATGCCTGCTCATAGACGACTTTGAACGTCAGACTAGTGACCTTGAAATGGAAACTGCTTAAAGGATAGTAGACATGCATAATGCTCCCTAACTTGATGTGCTGCACGCTGTCTTCTATCCCTTACAGTTTGCTTCAGAGTGAATGGGCTTTTGCTAGTGATTTGGTATAAATCTGAAGCTGCCACTAAAGAGGCAACAAAGGATTGATCATATGATTCACAGGCTGGGTCTATCAACTGGAAACTAAACTGGGGATTGACCTTCAATACTGTTGAATAAAGAAATGCTTTACTTGGCCCTTAGCTAAAAAATAATAATTTAAAAAGCTAGCTTCATTTTTGAAAGATTCAAAACAAAAGTACTTGTGGAAGCAATGACAGATTTGTGAGATTATGGAAGAAGTGGTATGATCTGGGCTTCTACAAGAACATCTCCCTTTGGGTATTACATTTATATTCATGAGCACTATTTTATTTTCAGTAGCGGGCAGACGTCTAATAGAACATTTTAGTATTTTCTAAGAACATGAATCCCGCAACTGATTGAAAGTAAAACTTTTTACATTAGTAGTGTTGTGACATGCCGGTAGAATCAATAGAAAATGTGAGTTTTATAAATACAGGAGTAATTATGAGTGTATTTGAACAGGATCCCAACACTAAGCAAGCTATGCAAAATAAATCTGTTGCAAATAAGCATGAAGCAGAAAACTGTCACCAGTTGACCCATCCTCTCAACATGCTTTACTTTTCATAGAATCCTAGAAAGGTTAGGGTTGGAAGGGACTATAAAGCTCATCAAGTTCCAACCCCCCTGCCATGGGCAGGGACACCTCCCACTAGACCAGGTTGCTCAAAGCCTCATCCAACCCGGCCTTGAACACCTCCAGGGATGAGGAATCCACAACTTCCCTGGGCAACCTCTTCCAGTATTTCACCACCCTTTTCACACAGATAATTTGCAACACACATAACATTATTTTGGACTACCAATTGTGCATTTACAAAACTGTCAGTTCTGTAGGTCTTAAAAGCTGATATCTCATAAAAACTATTTATGAGGAAAACTGCAGTAGTGTTCTTACATCTTTTATCTAAAAAATTTGTTCCTTTTACATGACTCATCAAAAGGGCAGACAACTTATCTGCTTGTTTTCTACATTATTTTTTGCTGTTTTAAGGAAACCAAACATTGCTGAGAAGTGACCGATGAGCAACAGAAACTTGCGCAAGTAGGATGATTCATGATCATAAGATTAGGCACTGGGAGGAGGTGTGATGGAATGTAGTACCGGGATCTTCCCCTTTTCAGTTGAGTTAAAATTTTTTGTTAGCATTATGTGAGTACACCCCATCTCATGTGATTACTCTAAAGGTAAATTATGTGGAGATCTGTGAAAAATCTCTTTCACACAAACAGATCAAATAGATAAACACTGACTTTGCAGTAAAAGGGTTACTGTTAGGCATCTGAGTTAACACAGAAGTATTCTGAGGACTGAGGATTATTTTTAGTCTGATACATTTGCATAATTTCATGTAACTAATCACAGACATTCAAAGTAGTATATGAAAAAAAAAGCAAGAAGCAAGAAAAGGTGTTTTGATCAGTAAGGAAGCCTTTTGATGGTACAGGGACATCTGCAGCAATAGTAGTTCATTCTCCCTTCACATCAAAGTGCATATGCACTACAGGTCATAGAGTTGGATCATTAGTGAAGAGTTAACTCCTAACTTTGCGGGGAGTTAAAGTTTAGAGATGAATGCATCTTCTCTGTTTGCAATTGATCTATTTAAACTGTTGTTATTTCTTGGCTGCTCCCAATCATGTGCCTTCTGCACAGAGTTGTTTTGAAACTGCAAGATTACTTTTTTAAATGAATATTTATCCTCCAGAACTTTGTGCTATCATATTTTTTCTGATATGCATGCCGACAATACGTAGTCTTAAGTCCAACTTTTCAAGACTGAGGTTAAGAAAATGCAGCTGTTGTGTCTCACAGCTGAGAACATATTTAATGGGTCTTACATTTCAAATCTACCCTGGTGCTGGCTGTTGGCAATATGCTGACAAACCAGAATATCTGATCTTTTCCCTTTTTCAGATCACGCTGTTTAATGTTACTCTGACTTCAATCAGAAGAATCATAGAATCATTTAGGTTGGAAAAGACCCTTAGATCATCAAGTCCAACTGCAAACCTAACACTTCCAGTTGTACCGATAGATCATGTCAGCAGCAGCAGTGCCACACCTATACGCCTTGTAAATACCTTCAGCGGTGGTGACTCAACCACTTCCCTGGGCAGCCTGTTCCAAGGTCTCCCCTCAGCCTCCTTTTCTCCAGGCTAAACAACTCAGCTACTCCTCATAAGACTTGTTCTCTAGACCCTTCACCAGCTTCGTTACTCTTCTATGAATAAAGGTGTATACTTACCAAGTTAAAAACATGCAAATAAACAAACAAACATGAAACTATTGCTGTGTTCAAGACTACACAATACCTGCTGTGGCTATATGGTAAATCATTAACCTTTTGACTAGCAAGCCATATTTTCCTTTCAAAAAGGAACACCTTTATTGAGAAATTTGTAAATAACAAATTACTCCAAACAACATTCTAATTTTGAAGATAGTTTAATGTCAGTAATTTCAGAACAGCTCTGATTTCAACCTTTTAGAAAAAAATAAAAATCCTGTTGCCTCCAAGCACTATGATTTTTCATTGGTGTTGCTAACTGTTTCACTTGTGTTCAAAGGCGTTTATTTCATCCACACCGTGACACCAAACAAGTTTATAGTACAGTACATCATCCTGAATATAAAGAGACAATAGTCTTCTCTGAAGAAAATCCAATCCCAAGTCAGAAGTGAACCTACTATTTAATTTATTAAGCACTTACAATCATATGGAAAAATAAATTATAATAACCATGAGATTTTTAGAAGTACTCTTCTAATACAGATGTCTATCCAAGACAAAAAAAAAGAGTGAAAATTCAGCTACATTAATAGGAAATTGGAAATTCACAATTTCCATGGTAAAGAAGGAAGCCTTCAAATTATTAGCTGCCAGTAAGTTTCAGGTCCTTAATGATCAGTTTTACATTCCCATTAGGTCAACGTTCTACAAAGTTTAAAAAGCATAAGAGTGGCAGTATATACAAATTCTGTTACTGTAGATTTAAATTTTCTGTTTGATCTACACAAATTTAATCTTCCCTTTCTGTTCAGCATTTTAGTACACCAGTAAGAGCATATTAACTGAACATTATAATCCTAGACTCAATATGAATAGTGATACTTCTATAATTAGAAATTGAAATCAGTAGTTTAACTCTTGAGCAGTTTGTGACCAGAACAACTATAAATTAAGTTAATTGTATTCATATTTGTCTTGTAAGTTCTTGGACTTGGATGTCTAAACTTAGGTAAACATGATCTCCCTTTAGAGACCTCTCAAGGAATGAGCCTCTCTCTACAGACTGTTTCAGGTTGATATTCAAAAAGGTGCTTTTGAATCTGGAAATTAGGATAACAACTTCAGTTACTAAAAATGTACTTTTTTTATACCCCATGGCATTTTGCAGGCTCTTTTGCACTGTGCTAAATGTTCCGATTAAACCCCAATAGCTTATGAAACTCTCCTCTCAAAACTGTATGCAACTAACCACTGTTTTTTATTAAAACAAACAGAAACCCTATTATAATAATAGTGGTCTTGTGCATTCACAATGCCATTTAAACTTGTAATAACGCATCCAGTTCACAGTAGTGGTTTTGAAAAAATGCTTAAAACTTTGTTCAGACTTCCTATTTCAGAAACTCACCTGAGGAATCACAATAGCTGAGAAGTGAGCATTAAAGAGGTAAATTTATTGGCTAACCACTTACTCATGCAAAGATATTTAATGGTGGCACACTGCACAGTAACATCTACTGCTAAAGCATGCAACTTATAAAAATACATCTGAAAACCATACTCTGAAACCAAACTAACTGAAATCCAAAGCTCTACATGTTCAGTACATACCTATTCATACCAAAGGGCTATGAACCTGAACTCTGTCCCAACTTTGAACTGATACTCCCACATTTCTGTTACAGTCGAGACATTGTGCAGAGAGAAGTGCAAGACTCAGTATTGCTTATCACCTTGGCTTGAAGGAGTTTGCAGCTAAAAAGTGCAGTCGAACCTGTGGAGAGGAGAATCTGAACTCAGAGAATTTCCATGACAAGGGGGTTGCTTTCACTTGTTTTTAATCTCTGCCTGATACAAAACAAAACAAGACAAGACAAGACAAGACAAAACACAATGCAACACAACACACACACAAACAAAACAAAACAAAACCCAAAAAAACCAAACTAACAAAACACAGATATTCCAGAGAACTGTAAAAGTGGTTGTTTGATTTGGGCCAGGTTGTTAAGTGGATAAATAAACAAATAAATAAAACCCAGGACACACTTTTAAACTAAAAATCTAATGTTTGGGGTTTATTTGGAGGAGGTAACTGGAGGGTGTAGGCATTTGTTTTTCGAGTAAATATGTATTCATAAAGAAATAAAAGTTTATCTGAAAGACAATCAGTGGATTTTCTTGAGAATCAACCTTAAAATTAATTGCAAACACATATTCTAAGAATGCAAGGGACCAATCATACAGTATGGAGATAATTTAAGGGTGAAACTAAATTTTGTTGCCCAACATTTTTATGTGCTAATCAGGACAGGAAAATCTAACAAGACTTGTTTGAATTATCATTACCTACAACTTTGAAATCAGTTTTAAGATCTTTTTATTTTCTTCCCCTAAATGGTACATTCCTATTCCAAAAAGAAGCTAACTAAATAAAATTTTATAATCAGGCAAAAATAAACTATTTCATAGCTTTATAATATGTCTGTCTCTCCTCTGAGGTTCTAAAGTAAAGATCACCACCTGAAGGAAATATAGCCTGGGACAACTTTCATGAAAATAAGAATAGAGGCTACGTGTTCTGTGCCCTGAACTTAAAATCATATATTGCTTTCCTGAATACAAAATTCAATTCCATTATTTCTCTAACTAAGCAGGTTAAAATATTTGTTAAAAGAGTGTAGAAGAGAGGTTTATAGACTAGCATGATTGTGAGATATCTGATATTTCGATTTGACAGTATACACGAGTTAAATAAAGTCATTGACAAAAGTGGTCTTTAAAAAGACACCACATTGCTAAAGCATTGCTGTGTGTTAACACTGCCATGCTGAAGTGGCTGATATGTGATAGATAAAAGTCATTGCATATTGAGAACATTTGAAAGACTTGATAACACTTACAACACAAAAAATACTTTTATAATATCCTGTGGACTCTTAACTCATTTTTGCAGGGAACATCCTACATGGATATAAACAATAGAGGAACTCTCCTTCATCACTTCTGGGCAGCTGTCAGTAACTGATCATAGCGCATATATTAAAAAGTCCTACTTCCAAAGTTAAATACTTGTACTATCATTAAGGGTTTAATTTTTGTCAGAATTCATTTTCTATGGATTTTTGCAGTATGGAACCTCTGGTAACTTTCTGTAATTCTGCTCCAATGGAGCTTAATTCTGATACTACTTAATACTACTTAATAGTCAGGCCTATGAAAACTAAAACTAAAAAATAACTATGTTAAACATGGGAACCTAAAACATATTTTTTTGTTTCACTGAACTTTTCCTTAACAAAAACCAAAGACTACGTAAGAATGTCTTTTGTCTGGAAAACAGTAATTATAAGAGAAATTGAAAAAAGAACCATTCCAGGACATAATTTGTATTTTATCCTCCTTGCATAGGCAAACTTCACAAAACATTACTAAAAGCATAAAAGATGGAAAATATTGTAATATGCTTTTAATACAGTCTCCCAAGCTACAAATGCACAAAATGTTTCTGCAACACTCCATAGATCTTCAGAATATTTTTTAAGAAAACCTATATCAACACATTGCAAAATTCCAGTTCCATTCCTCTGCTCTGAGTCACCCCTCTTAAGCATGTTGATTGATGTCTTTTGAACCACCTTGTATGCTCATGTGAGTAACTTCTAGAAACCCATTGCAAACAATCTAAATGCAAGGAGGTAAGTAGTGTGTAAATAATTTGCTTCTGCCAGTGATTCCTAGTCATTCCCCCTCTTTGCTTGGCTCTTGGCTTTCAGATACCTGTGATTATCTATATTTGTTCTTCCTACTTGTTAAAAGTAACTGTCTCAGTATTCCTTCTCTTTCTGTATTGTTTTTTGCTTCTTGAGAGGAATTTATATTTCCTGTATTTTTCCTGCTCACCATGAAACTGCATTACTTTATATCAAATAGTCAGCTGATTTCCTCTTGCAAGCGTATTTTTATAATTCATTCTTATTTTGTTTTAGTTTCTTATAGACTAAATATTTAACCTGCTTAGTCTAGGAACATTACTGTTGGGAAGAGAGATGAAAAATGAGCTTTCATTGTCTTTTGGCAACAATGGATATTTAGGTGGGAGATCATGTTGCATTTTCTAGGGCAGCTTCAACACACATTACTTCCTGTTTATGAAGAAGAGATCATTTCCCTGAACCACATTTTAAATGTTATCACCATAATCACAGAGTATCTCCTTTCAGGTCCCTCTATGCTATAACGCAATACGCCAAAATCACACTGCCTAACATATGTTTACGAGAAGGTGACACAACTTCTACCATATTCCTTATACCCTTTGCAGTCTCATGAAGATGTGGGATGACTTTTTGTTGGCATCTAGGACACATGAAAGTATTCCACATACGATCTTCATACCAGATCAGTGCCTCATTTTGCACTACCTCTCCACATGAAAGGAGAGGCTTGTGATTTGCCTAAAAATAATTAAAAAAAAAAATCTTTCTTAGATTTAGAGAAACCTGAACATTAAAAAGCCCAAACATCCAGAACCCGAAAACTTTATCACAGTAAAATTTGCAGCTTATTAAATCTTATACTATAGATTTTGAAGTGGATATTAAGAAATTATAGCATAACACAGGTCATTCTGGCTGTGATTGTAGTTTACAGATAAGATTTTTCCATTTATTTCCTTCAGTTAGCAAACTTTTAGGTCACATAGTTCGATAAAGTTGGGATTCAGATTAGTTTTGAATAAAAATAAGTTTCATTGCATAGTTGTGATTTAACAACAAATAATTTTGGAATTATTTATTCCAAGTCTATGTACATAGAAATTGGCACTATGTATGTAGTTCGTTATCAGTTCTTAACAAACGTTATGACAGACAGATACTTTTCAGGTTTACAATGTGTTAGAAATGACCCCAAAATATGAGTGTCTGGAATTGGAAGGGCGAGCCTGATTCCTTTTTTGTATCCATAAACTCCTCATTCTGCTTGGTCTTCTTTGTGCATCAGACCAGCCTGTGATTAATTGGTTTTCTTTTCCTGTCATACAATTCAAAGATGTTAGTTAAGCCATTGGACTTACCATAAAGATGTCTGATTGAAATCTCTTGAAATCAAAGTGGCCCCCTCTCACAATATAGCCAAGTACAAAAAAAAAAAAAAAAAAGACAAAATAAAATGCAATGCATTTCTTCTTTGTAGGGATTTTCATTCATTTCTATTTCCAAGATCTCTCTCCTCACTTTAAAGAGTTTGGCTGCTGCAAAACTAAGTGGTCTAGCTTAGCATTCATCACACAGCTGTGATTCCATATTCCCTGGAAAATATTATCACACTCTCACCAGTCAGAAAAGAAAGAGATCTTCCTCTGTCCATATTTCACTAGAGTCACTGTCACTTGTGATGTAACATTTCCGCTATTGGCCATGATGTAACATTTGTTCCAAAATACTATTTTTTGGGTTCAAAGACAGACATGAATACAGTGGTTTGGTCTGATTATACATCTATTGAGTGTCAACCATACTTCACATTGTTTGTGTCAATTATTTTCCCATACAAAAAGCTACATATATGCATATTTATACAAATATACATACACACAAACATAAATATAAACATAGTATACATATTAATTGGAATAGGCAGAATAATTTAAAAAATAAAGAAAAAATCTTAGACTGGTGCAGCGTCAATCAGTAGTTTCACAAAATGTGAAACTGTCCTTCTTTTATGAGTAGGCTGACCACAGAGCAGCTGAAATATGAAATTCTGGACAACCACATGAGTTTAAGAAAGCTGCAGCCTGTGATGACTCAATTGAAAAAGAAATCCTTCAGAAGTGGTAAAAACTTAAATAGTATATGAACGCCACAGCATCAAATACGTAAATAACTAAAACTCTATCTAGCACACACCACAAGTTAATTCAATACAATTTACCAAAAAGCTGATAAACGAGTTCAGAAATAATTTATGAAGGACTTGAGTACAAACTGCAAGCCACGTACATGGGCAGAAAGGTGAAGTAAACTGCCTGAGGTAGATGCAGCTAGGAGATCAGACAAAATATCCCATGTGAAACGAGATGAACAGAGATAATCTCTGCCGTAGTGAACGAAGTGCTAAGAGGTATGCTTTCAACACCTTGAACAAGAATCAGAGATACTGATCAGACACTCACTCTCTTGCTTCCAATGCTCAAAATAATGTGCGGATATCAGGAATTTCTTATGTATTGTAAAGGGGAAAAAAAAAATTGTTTGTGTTACTAGGAAAAATCTCAGACGTAGAGTTTAAGTCTAGTGTCCCAAAAGCTGCAAGTGCAGAAGAGTAGTACAGAAACTGCAAGAAGAGAAGAATGTTGGAAAGAAACCTGAATTGAGGGTATTTTGTGTAACATGGGAGAGATAGTATCATATATGTGATCTGGGGATGCCATAGATGAACTCCCAAAACTGAAGCTGAACACAAAAGGTCAGGCAGGACGTTGTAAAAAAACCCCATCTGTTGTATCAGAAAAGAAAAAAGGAAAAAAGATCCTCTGTGTGGCAATCTGAATCAAAAGCAATCAGGAAATGCAGGTACTTACCAATCAGTAAAGTGCAGTTGAACAATGAAAAAGAACTTCTGTCAGGTAAATGCTTCAGCCTCCTCTACAAGGACTTAGTAACCTCACATCAAGATCTTCCACCTTTCCTCAATGCTGAGCATCATTCTCCACTACAAATAAAGTACAATTCTTTGTAGGTCAGAATGGCAGAACACGAATCTGAATGATTTGTGATGCTGAAACAAAGAACACTTTACCCTAGCCACCGATGGAAACACTGTTCAAGTAATCATGGTTTGTTACAGGAAAAATCTGTTGAGATGGAGTTGATCAGATTTAAATGTAAGCTTTTCAAAGTTAGATGTCTATTGGTAGCGACTTACTGGAGGTGTCTTTACAGACGATACGGAAAAGTGGACATGTCCAGAGGGTGATTCTTTCACCTATTTTAGACACTGATGTTACAGCAGATTAATCACCCTGTGATGATCCCAATTCCTCTGCATTGACTCTAGAAAGAAACTATGTGATGACTATGGACTAAAATGAATGATTTTTAGATACTCTAAAGTTAATGAGATGAATCCTACACTAGATTAGCAAATTAAAATAATAGGAATTTTACCCTCCCCTTCTGCACGTAAAATGAGTTAATGGATTATCCAGATAATCACTAAGTGAAAACAACTAAATCTTCATGAAATATCTTTGAAAATAAATTTGCTGCTTTTCTTAAAAAGTTGTTAAAAATTAAGATCTTTCTTTTTCTACCATGTCCTCTCAAAGGTTTCTTCCTAGGTTTCTTCTAGGATCACATCTCTTCCATGAACTTAAGATGCTTTGCATGTGACAGGAATCAGCTTTTGTCCTGGTTGCATGATCTAATGGTGGTACAAGAAGATTGTCCAGATGTTTGAGCATATATATTTCTGTATTTGTCTGTCAGTTGTCTGTAGCAATGCTTTCAACTGTCTGATCAATTTAGGCCAGATATGATGATGGAGTTGTCTTTTATTTATAAAGCTAAATTAAAAAAAAAAAAAAGAGCTAGAAAAAATTCAATACCTTGCTGTAAGACCAAGTGGCCCTGACTCTCTTACACAGTGTTTATAACTGACCTCATAAAGAGCAGATCTCTATAGCAGGGAGATCTAGTTGGAGCAAGGGAAATCAGAGTCTTTGGGAGAGCTAACATTTAACTGACCAGGAATCCAACACTTGAACTTATTCCCAGAAATTTATTTCAATTACAAGTATAGACCTGAAGTTCCTACAGATTTTATGAAAATAAGCATCTGTTGGAGGAAAGAACTAAATCAGTGTTCTTAGTGACAGAAAACTTTTAATACAAGCATCAAAACCTGGAAAGTCACAGGATATAAGCCTTCACATGTTCTGTTTCTCATAGTAATACTTGGTTTATTTGATGACTGATCACGTTTTCTGTGCACATCTTAGATTTATTTGGTTTATTAGCCTTTCTCACATTAAGTGAAAGACTAATAAAAAATAAATATTATCTGGTAATAATGTGATGCAACTTTGTTTGCATCTCACATTTTTGTTCATGTTGAGGTTGTATTTTGTCTGAATAATCCCTGAGATTTCAGATGGGAAAAAATGTTTTACAGTAACATGATTTTTATCCCTAGATCTCACAATACTTTTCAAGTGGTAAAATCATTGTCAGTTTGTCTAAACTTACCACATTGAGAGTTTATGTGACTTGTCCAGAGTCAGTAATACCAACAACAACATCAGTGGCCTGTCTGTAACAGTAAATCCACTGGGAGAAACACATCAGAGTCTAGATGATCTATTCGGTGAGTGCCTCCTCTACATCAGAAATACCGAGAGTGGCCTGCTGTGTTTGTCTGTGAATACATCTGTGCATGTGTATGAATGCTGTATAGTATAGTGATAAAGAAATATTATGCATGCACAACATTAATTGCCATCTGACAAGTAATTTCAGGTAGACATAGAGTGAAGCCTTGCTGTGGATCTGAGTCTGCTTGCTTTTGTGGGTTTTATTCAAACCCTTAGTGTATGTTGAGCACAGGAGGGTTTTTTGGTAGCTTAATGTGCTAGAGTTACTGCTAAGGCTTCTTACAAAACAAAGAATCAAAACAGAAATGCCTAGGGAGAGGAACAACAGCCAGAAGGTGAGACAAAGACAGAATGTGAGAAGTAATCTCAGTTGGCAGGTCCAGCCAGCCACAACAGAGTGATAGTGTGGAAATTTGTTGAGAGAGATTTTCAGGACATTGCTGTCCACACAGAAAACAGGGTACGCATTATGCAGTTCAAAGCACAGCCCTCTATGTTACTGCTGCTCTCAAATGCCTATGCATGGCAGCACTAGTTTGCCCTCATGTCATTTATGCTTCTATCTAAACAGTAGCCAGCCATCTTTATACACTTTAAATCTGCTAGAAGGAGAGGGTTGTGCTTTTAAACATGGATGCTTCAATTGCTTGCAGTATTTTCCAAATGGTAAGTAAATCTAACATTCTAGCTAGTGACATAAGTTACCAGCATCTGTTTGACATGAGATTTCAAGAGTGAGGGGTGAGATGTTTTCACAGAAATATGTTCATTTGTCCAAGTGGAGGGTGTATAAAAAAAAAACAACAAAATGAGTGAGGAGTAACAGAGAATTGATTTACAGCATTGGATGTTGTGTATGTGCCATCATGCAGAATTCCAGCAAGCTGCTTCCACACTAAAAAGGACTTGGATCTACATCAATTTGCAGAGGTGCATGTGCTTATTCTGTGCACTTTGGCCCACTTCCTATAGGCAGTTTTGAGGCCTGAATTAATTCTTTCAGTAGTTAGCCTGACAAGTCTCCAAGACCAATACATTTTTGGAAGGTTTACTGAATTATTTTTTACTAGGGGTGTTTAAACAAGAGAGGTGTCACGGTGTTTCCTTCTCCTTTAATATGCTTTTCCTTTCTCAGAGATTCACAGAACAAGAATTTTTTCTTCACAAGGATTGTTTGTATTGTGATTTCTAAGAAAATATCTCTCTTTCCCTAACCATTCACGATCTTGTAATGTTTTAAAATCACTTTGACATAGTGCATGGAACACTACAACAGGTCAATGTCTTCCATGATATTTCCCTATTCCTTGTTCAGGTGGTTAGTAAAAGCTATTTGCAGGGTAAATAGCCACCTAAAGTTACTTTGCATTGTAAACTGAAGTGATGACAGTTCTGCATGCTGTTCTGCAGCCTGTGATTTCTGTTCTTATTTGCCTTTGGTCACTTTAACTTTTATACTTATACAAAATATATTTATGAAGAAGGAGTATATCCCTTTGTGGTAAGTGGCTTTCCAAACTGTTTTCTCCACATGCTGTTGTAGGCATCTGTTAGTTGCTCCACCACTTATGTGCTTCTGTCTCCTTAACAGATTTCCATTGTCTTCTGTCTTCTGCCAAGAATAAGAAACAACAAAGGATACTGATTTTTTTTTTAAGTTTCTTTTATGTCCAATTGCTATTCTCCAGGTTCCAGGAAATGTCATTTAACTTTCTGTGTTTAATGTGGTGACTACCCAGGAGCTTGGTGAGCCTGGCAGCCTTGGCAGGCATTCTTGACAGCTTGTCAGGCCTGAGGCTACTGCATGTTGTCTTTCTCTCAATAATTAATAATTACTTAGAAGCCATGATTTTTTAATGATGAACTGATCTAAATGTGCTGGGTTTTTTGGGGGATTTGTATTTTTTTAAAACTTCTTTTGTTTGAAAGCAGGAAAGACAAGTTAGAGGAACTATGTACATGCTTTCAAACAAGTCAGACAATCACTGGAGGAATAAAGGGCTACCATACACATACATTCATCTGCCTATATAAGGATGCATTTGCACACAAGGAATCTAGTCCCAGCTGGCCAACCACAAATGACTAAACACCTTCTTGCAAACCCAGAAAATCACAGCCTGAAGCACCTCGTTTAAGGATTTCCCATGCATACCAAGCACAAATCCCAAAGCAGTATTTTTTTTTTTTAATCAGTTGGCATGTTCTGAGGAAATGTAAGAAATTTGTGGCCCTTATTTTTCAAGACACTACAAAGAGCCACAGAACAGAGAAGGGAAAAGAAAGGGATGACATTGTTAATTGATGTGCCATTCTGCCTGTACACTTCATTTCCATGCATATTATATATTACTTATTAGATATTATACATGATATATATTATACATTACACATCATGTATTATATACCCAATATTTTATGCTCTATACTGTATAATGTGTAATATCTAATTTTTTGTATGGTTCCCCCTATATTTAATTTAGCCTTTTGTTCCCTTCTTGCAGAGACCCAAGTTCAGTGAAGACTCTGGATATTGCTGAACTAGTGGCAGAAGTACACAATTGCCCCTTGGAGCACAATCTCCAGCCTTAAATTGAACATCTATGCTCCACACCCAGTGCCTAATGAACTAAGGGGTACCTGCGCGTTTCACCAAGACACAATGTCAGCTTGGTTTCCTTGAACAGTTCATCCACAGAGAAACAGAGCTTCTCCTGGGGTGATACTTTTCCCTGGTATGTTGATGATAAAATATCAACAGAAGAGATTTCACACTATGCACAACAGCAGCACGACAGCTCCGTACTCAGCTGCAGTCTTTGTTATACTAAGCCTCCCTGAGTGAAACTATATTTAGTCTAGTAAATGCAATTTTGTTTCTACTTTTCTTGGGAAAAAAAAGTCATCAGTATTAATCAATATATTTATTAACTTTCAGACACCAGTACCTTTTTACAGCTATTTAACTTTTGTGAAAACTTCTCTGATTAACTGATATTAATAAATAGCACTACATATACAAACATCCTTTCCCACACCCTCAGACTTGCCAGCACTGTCAGTAATAAGCATCTAAAGGGCGATACAACCACAAACAGAGGCATTTCCACAAATCTATACTCTGAAATTTGAGACTGTTAATCATCAGGGAATTGTCTGACAAAAGCGTTCAACACAGAGTAGAAGTGTTGTCTTTCAGGTTATTTTGGTTCTTCTATTACTATTGTTAGGTGGTAAAGATCACCAGATTGTGATCTCTTAGATGTTTGGAGAGACATCCTACAAAGAGAGGAAAATCTACCTGCACAAAAAGAGTACCCAGTTTAACTCATTATCTAAATTCAGTTGCTGAAGCTGAAGTCCTTTTGTGGACAAAGACTCAGCTGATGGATTGAAATTGCTGAGGCAAATTAAGTCCTTGTTGGGCCAGTCTAGCTTGTTTTCCATTTCATGTGGAAATAAATATCGAGAGCTATCCAAACTCCAGTGTCATTTCCTCTTGTAAGAATTTAAGGTGTCAGTTTCTAAAATCTTGTTACAGTCATTGCTTGGTAAAATTGTGGTACAGCGGTGAGGATCATAGAAATACCATTTTCTGACAAAAAGAGAATGGGAATAGGTCTCGACAGGTTGACTAGCTTATTTATGGACAAAGTCAGCAGCGACTGTGCCAATGTTGTTCTGGATGATTTTTTTTATCAATCTGTTCTCAAAAACTTCCAGTGATGGGGGTTGGACACGGGCTCTAGATGATCTATTTGAGTGCTTCACTATTCTTACTGTTAAGAGAGATTTCTGGTTTTGTGTGTGTAACCTAGATCTGCCATTTACATAATTTCTTAAGTTGATGTCACAGTGGTGTCAAAAAACAGATCAAAACGCCTCAGAGAAAATGTGTTCCTAGCCAACATTATCTAGAACTTCCTGAAAAATGGTGGCATAACATTTTAAAGATTTTAGTGGGTGTATTTGTACAATTATTTGAGTCTGTAATACATGGATTGTGTAACTGTGCATACATGATGATCTTGTGCAGATGCTGTGTATTATACTACGTGATCCATTTCAATGCAAAATAGTGACAAAATATACACAGATTTTAAAGCCTAAGGGGTAAGTAGTATCTGGCAGGTTAATTAATTGAACAGGAATCCAGGAGGAAATGTATTCCATTGGAGACAGTGGACCACTCTCCCTTTCCAATTGATCATATTTAGTTAAGATAATTCACAGTAGTCTGCAATTCACTCAGGTGCTGCTTTGGGCAGGGACTGTGTTACTTAATCTAATAGGGTTTTTTTCTGCTTTGATGTTGATAAAGACTCCTGAAACTCTTCTTCCTTAATTGTATTATAATACAAAGAGTGCCCTAGGGACAAAAAAAACCAACCCCAAAAGACAGAATCCATTTGCTGCAATTGGATTGTGTTCGGTTTGTGAAAAAAACTCACCTGCACACCCACAAATGAGCAGAGAGAAACAATGGCAGGTGGGGACCTGAATAATAACCTGCCAGACTGCTCCCAGGCCCACCACAGGAGCTATCAACCCATCAAAAAACCCATCCCCACAGAAGATCACAGGGGTACAATGGCAGATGTGGGGAACCCAAATTAAAGTCTCAGAGGAACAGATAGTCTGTCTGGGCTCATCCTAGGACTATCCCAAGAGACTCTCAAACCCACTGTCCAGGGGTGAAACCCATCAAGATGGATGAACTTCAGAGCACATGTTGGACTGTGGGTGGTCACTGCCTAGAAGTGTAGTTCACATTATGGGATACAAGGGAAGAGCATTCATGGATTGCACTGGGCTTCTTATGGGATGTTTGGAGGAGGAGTCAAAGACAGGGAGAGAGGTGAATCTACTTGATCTGGGAAGGAACAAGCACAGGAAAACAGAGGGATGAGGGCACAGGAATGGTTTGGCACAAGTAAACAGTTTGTTGCTAGTTAGACTTGTCTGCCACATGTAAACATTTTGTTGCTTGGTAAACTTGTCTGCATGGAATCAATGCAGTTTGTCCTCCTTTCTTATTAAACTCCACTTCTAAATCTTTCCCTGCATGAGGGCCTCTATATTTGATGTGCACGAGTGTATGGGGGTCTGAGTGTTAACAGCGGGAGTGGAACTTTGGGTTACAGGGGTGGGCCCATGAGTGCAGCAACTGGAGCAAGTATGGAAGTGCAAAGGAATTTGTGAGTGATAGTGTGGTGGGCTGAACCTGGCCAGCAGCCAAACATCTTCCCTGCTTCTCTCTCACCCTCCTTTTCCCAGAGGATGGGGAGAAAATGGAAGGAAGGTGAGTAGACTTGGGGACTAAGATAATGACAATTTAACAGGTAAAACAAAAACTGTGTGTGTAAGCAAAACAAGAGGAATTAATTCAGTACTTCCCACCAGCAGGCATATGTCCAATAATTTCCTTGAAAGCAGAGCCTCAACACACCTAATGGTTACTTGGGAAGCCAAACATCCTCCTTTCCTCCTTCTTTCCTCGTTCTCTTTATTGATGAACACAGTGTCATATGGTATGGAGTATCCCTCTGGTCAACTTGGGTCCTACTTGTGTCCTCACTCAACCTCTTGCCCACCTCCAGTCTATTAGGTTTTGGTGGGGAAGGGGACAGAAAGCCCTGACATTGTCCTGCACCTGGGTCCAGGGCAACATCCATTATGAATACAGACTGGGGGATGAATGGGTTGAGAGCAGCCCCTAATAGAAGGGCTTGGGTGCACTTGTGAATGAGAAACTGGACATGAGCCAGCAGTGTGTGCTCATGGCCCAGAAAGCCAACTGTGTCCTGGGCTGCATTAAAAGAGATGTGACCAGCACGTCAAGGGAAGTGATTCTGCCCCTCTACTCTGCTCTTGTCAGTCCCCACCTAAGTACTGCGTCCAGCTCTAGAGTCCTCAACACAGGAAAGACGAGGACCTGTTGGAGTTAGTCTAGAGGAGGGCCACAAAGATGGTCAGAGGGCTGGAGCACCTCCCCTCTAAGAACAGGCTGAGAGAGTTGGGGTTGTTCAGCCTGGAGAAGAGAAGGCTCCAGGGGAACTTTATTGCAGCCTTTCAGTACTTAAAGGGGGCTTGTAAGAAAGATGGGGACAGACTTTTTAATAGAGCTTGTAGTGGTAGGACAAGGGTTAACAGTGTTAAACTAAAATACAGTCAGACTAGATATAAGGAAGACATTTTTTATGAGGGTGGATAAACACTGGAACAGGTTGCTCAGAGGGCTGGCTTCTGTGGACTGAGAGGGTTCCAGTGAGCTCTGCAAGTGTGTGTGTGCATGTGTGGGGTTGAATGAGACAGTCTGCACCAGCAATTGTAGGGGACCTGCTGCCTCTGGCATTTGTATGTCCCCAGGTGCCAGCAACACGGGAGAATGGGATCCAAGCACAGCTACTGGGCAGACTGAACTTCTGAGATCAAATGCTGGAGGGATTTATGCTGTACATATATATTTTCACCAGTGGACCTACACACTGCTCAGCCAATGACGGGAGCTATTAGGGTTGTCTGTGTTCAGGTGAGTGCTGAATGTGTATGTCTGTGTTGATCTGTGTTACCAGCCATGTATATATGTGCATCTGTGGTGTACGTGTGTATTTATGCTTACAGAGAATACACGCTCAGCCCCCTACTGGGTGGATTTGGGGACATGGATCTGCGGTGAGCTTGCCTCTCTCGGGCTGCCAGATCTATGCCTATTCTCCTAACAGATTGTATTTTTCTGCCTGATGGAAACATGATGAAGAAAACCTATAAAGTTTTCAGGGTCATACAGATACTTGCTGAAGTAGCTTATGTCAGCTACTCCAAGAACAGAAGTCAGTGGAAAAGCATGTGTAAAATAGACAATAGAGAATACCACCATAGAATCAGATAGATACATATCCCTGTTAATTGAAATCAATAAATATTCTTCATTTGTTATAACATAAAGAATACACCAAGGAGAAGTTGAAAGCTGTGCAACAGCTCTTGAATATTACATTCTTAAGCAAGAGCAAAAATATATCATAGCTGTATAACAGGCAAAAGGCTAAGATTACAAATAAATTTCTGTTTATGTTTTTTAAATAGTTTGTTTAGTCATAGTAAAAAAAAAGTTGAATTATGTATCATTGATAAGGTTACCGAATTTCTACCCACATAACTAGAAAATTATTATCTTTTATTTTGATCAAAAAACATCACATTTTAATTCAGAAGGTGTCAGGCTATGTTATGTTGGTTTTGTTTTCTTTTTTTTTTCTCAGCTGAAACTTCTGTTTAAAAGGACAGCTGCTATTGAAGCTCATGCTTATCCCTGCTGGCACTCCTTCATCACTGTTCCCACCTTCTCACAAGGTAGAGTAGCCCCCTTTTGACTTTAATAGCTAGGCAGGGAATTTCTGATACAAGCATAAGAGGGTGGAGGGAGGTTAGAAGTTAGAGGAGGAAGAAAGGAGATAAAAATGAGAAAAGTATTGTGTCTACCACAAAAGCATCCCTCATATCCCTTCCTTTGGGAGGAATATAAGAATGTTGTCAGAGAGTGTAGGGAGGCAACTAGGAAAGCTAAGGCCTCCTTAAAATTAAACCTTGCCAGAGGGGTCAAGGACAATAGAAAGGGCTTCTTCAAATACATTGCAGATAAGGCCAACACCAGAGGCAGTGTAGGCCCACTGATCAATGAGGTGGGTGCTCTGGTGACAGAAGATACAGAGAAGGCAGAGTTACTGAATGCCTTCTTTGTCTCTGGCTATACTGCCAGAGGATTTCCTGAAGAGTCCCGTACCCCTGAAGCTCCAGAGGAAGTCAGGACAAAGGAGGAGTTTGCCTTGGTAGATGAAGACTGGGTTAAGGACTGATTAAGTAATCTGGACACCCATAAATCCATGGGTCCTGATGGGATGCACCCGCGGGTGCTGAGGGAGCCTATTCACCATGACTAGGAATAGTCTGAAGCTATTCACAATGAGCACATGCCTGACAAATACCTGGTGGACAACTATTTAGAAGTTGTTGTTCTTGTCACTGTTGTTATTATCTTGTGACTTCAGTTTCTAAAATATGCCTGGTTAACATTTTTGGTGTCTGTCCAACCACAGTGTGTAGAAATTTACTTCTGTTTTTAAATGTAGGTCTGTTAATTCAGAATTAAATAGAAGGTAAAAATAAACGTTGGAGCACCAATTTGGCAATATCAAGGGATACCCAGTTAACGTAATTCCAAAACTAATGTGAAAATCCACATTTTTGTTTGGACAAATGGAATTAAAGGTCTGCTTCCTTTAACCATAACCAAATCTCTGATTTGCCAGACTAGCTAGCTAACCATCAGCATAGAATGCACACCAAAACAGTTTCAACAGAAAGAGATTTCTTAAACTATTTCTCCAGAATACAGATGCAGAAACATACCCATCTGATGTATCTCACCACTATTTCTTCAGAATGATTCTTTTCAGTCAGCAACAAATAATATCAAATGCTTCCTTCACTTGAATCTAGAAATCTAATCTAAAGCAATCCTGACTGAAATCAAGCCAACTGGGCAGAATAACAGGATGCTTCCTCAGGAAGCCTTATGTAGGGAAGGAATCCAAGATAAATTAGAAGACATTGACCCTACATGTCCCCACATTAATAGTTTGTAGACAAGCAATGACAGAATATCTGGTTCCTCATTTTGATTTTCCACCTCTCCTCTTCCAAATGTGTGACTCCTGACTTCAGTAGAAAGAGGAAGAAGAGAGTTCTGCTCCACCGTTCTGAAACCTGATGGATTCCGATCCTGTTTGCCTTGCTAAAACAAAATGTCACTGGTTGACATAGTGGGTCTGTAATTAATGTCCAAATGAGATAAAGCAAAAGTCTTAGTAAAAAGCTGAAAATTCTTGACTTTTTTTAAAAAAGCAGACATAATTCTTTGGTGACAAGAGTGAGTCAGCACTTGGCCAATCAGTTAGTATGTCAGTGACAACAAACTAGCAGGTGCAATATTAGTAAAAGGCACAAGAGGACCCAGAGCTCTGTGCCTCATACCATCAGTTCTCTGGATTGTGCTGGATATTGATCATAAATAAATAATTGTTCCATTCTGCTGTGGATTGAAATGTTAGTAAAATTATGAAATTACAGAAGCAGAATTTAAAACCATACCAGAGATATTAAAAAAATCCATAAAAGGAGTCAAAAGCATTTTTCCCTCCAGCTCAGTCCTTCTTAGATTAATATCACCTCCTTGTCATATGGAATTTCAGAAGGATAAGGTGTCTGAGCGATGGTATTTTGTTTTTTATCTATGAGAGAAAAAACATTTTTGTTAGAATTTGTGTTATGTTGTATATAGGTTTATTTTCACTTTCTTTAATATAACAGCAAACATACAGTGAGTTTTATGTAAATCATATAGAAGTCTACGCATATAAAAATTTTAAAAGAGGTTAAAATAACTTTCTTTGTCCGCAGTGGGTCACTGGACCAGATTTACTGTGCAGTTTAGTCCCCTTTGTAACAAACAAAAAATTAGAAAGATAAAGTAGGCTTTTTTGTTCCTAGATACTGAAGTACTTTTTATTTTCTCTCGCTTAAGGTTCAGAGTATCTTCCCTACAATTTAAGTTTCTATGGCCTTTATTTCAATGAGCAAATGGTGGACTGATCCTCTTAAAGTCTGTTCAGATACTTTACATTAAACTGTACAGCATAGACTGAAATGAGCTGGCTGTCATGTGAGGTGATAGCATCCAGATGAGACGTTGCCATAAGTAACTGATGGGCAGCGATGTCTTAAAATGAGAGCCCTTTCTGCAATAACACTGGAACAGTGGCTCACATTGCCATCTTTCAGCAGGATTTATTAGTTCTTGGTTTGAAAGGTACCTGTGTGGTTAAAGAAGTTTTGGATCAGAATTAGCTTGCGCCTGCTCACTTGGTAGGTGGATCACTTGGAATATTGTTTTTCACTGCTTAAATGACTAACATCAAATTTAGTTTATTGCAATAACTATCTTAAATTCCTAAGTAATTTTTTAGAATTATTCCTTCACGCTGAAAACAATTCTAATTTGTTATGAAAAAAATAATTCCTATTATAGCAATTAAATCCATGGACTTAAATCAAGAGAGGTTCTCCTCCCCCTCTACTCTGCCCTGGTGAGACCGCATCTGGAATATTGTGTCCAGTTCTGGGCCCCTCAGTTCAAGAAGGACAGGGAACTGCTGGAGAGAGTCCAGCGCAGAGCCACAAGGATGATGAAGGGAATGGAGCATCTCCCTTATGAGGAAAGGCTGAGGGAGCTGGGTCTCTTTAGTCTGGAAAAGAGGAGACTGAG
>WKFP01013802.1:360754-438638 GCA_011057875.1 Pterocles orientalis | reverse complement strand
CCAGTGATAGGACAAGGGGCAGTGGGTTCAAGCTGGAACATAGGAGGTTCCACTTGAATATGAGAAAAAACTTCTTTCCAGTGAGGGTGACAGAGCACTGGAACAGGCTGCCCAGAGAGGTTGTGGAGTCTCCTTCTCTGGAGACATTCAAAGCCCGCCTGGATGCGTTCCTGTGCGATCTGATCTAGGTGTTCCTGCTCTGGCAGGGGGATTGGACTAGATGATCTCTCGAGGTCCCTTCCAATCCCTAACATTCTGTGATTCTGTGATTCTGTGAAATAAAATAAGCATTTTTAAAAGGAATTAATACAAAAATTGTTTTATTTTGACATAAACAATATTGTGGTATGTAAAATAAATGAGGGAAAAAAAAGGTTTCTGGATAAGTATTCACAGTGTAAAGTGCCGGTCACCAGAGTATCTGGATGCTCATTTAATGAGGAAAAAAAAAAAATAAAAAATTGTATGAATTCACATTGCACACAATGTAGAAGCTACAAAGCAAATTTTTGTCATTGTGTGCAGAATACAGATTTTTTTGTTAGCCAGTCAAAAATGTAAGGCATTTTTAGTGTTGTTTTGACTGAGATAAAAGCAAAACCCCCCCCCCCCACAAATCCAAACTCCTTTAAGTCTTCCTCGAACACAATAAAAGGATGATACTTTCATAGAAAAATTGAAACCTTTTGAGAAAATTAAACCAATTTGAAGATTTCTTAATTTTCATCTCTTTTTTTGGGGCGAGGTGACACTTCTCTAAAACTTGTCAAGAGAGGTATGTATCACCAAAAATGTGAAAAACTAAAGGATGCTGCCAAATGAAATATTACCATCTATTTCTTTTAGTTAAAAATGTATCCAGTACTATTAGAAGAGGGGGAAAAGATGTTGCATAGTGGTGTCTTCTTGATCTCTCTTTTTTACTCTTCTCAGTCATACATGTTAACATCACAGCTGCAGTTCAGCTCTCCAAGATTTTAACCACTTGCCTTTGGTTTGAATGCTTCTCAGATGCTTCAACCAAAAGGCCAAAAATGTTGTCTGTAGTTAGAAGTGAGGAATGGTTGCTGCTGACTAAGCCTTGTATTGATTTGTCACCTGAGCCAGCAGAGTGCATTTCTGATACATGGTTACCCATTTTTCTCCTTTGCCAAATGGGATGGCTGAGATTTGTGTTCCACCTAGTAGCACTCAATGAATTGCAAAATAGTGACTGCAGCGTGCTGGATGAGAGATAAAAGCAGCTTCGGTTGTGAGCACAGGAAAGGAACGGAACTGTTACAAGCAACCTGCATGGAGATTTAGCTTTAAAAACATGAAAACACAAAATGAACCACATCATTACCCGGGGAAAGAGGAAGTAAAATATCACAGAATAGATGGCTACAACGAAGAAGGAACAATTTAGACTTGTTTATTTACTTATGTACATGTGCTTTTTGGCATCTGCGAAAGGTTTGAGTAGTGCCTGGAAAGAGATAGGGTAAGCTGAGATTCAGCTCAGATACTAACTGGAATTTAGAGAAAAAGCCAAAAGAGAGGTCCTCTAGTATGTCACTGATTGTTCCTATGTTCCTTTATGGCTTAATTGGACTGTTTATTTGTTTGTTTTACAGTAGTGGACATGACAACTTTTTTTATGTCTTTCTGGAAAACAGGAATTATTCTTCAGCAAATGTTGACAACTTATTTTATCTATCTTGACTATGTCACAAAAATAAAGAAGAAAAAAAAGAAAAAAACCAGTAACACATTTAGCAGCAATCTTTAAAATCAAAGTAGGCTCGAGGCGATCACAATGACTGACAAATTTACATGAAAGACAGCAACTTTTGCATTCATTTACAGCATTTCTCCCGTACTACGTCCATTTTAATCTTAAAACAAATGACAGTTATTATGAAGGTGTTCTTTTTAGTGCATAATCTATTTCTGATAATAAGAATTTTTTAAGCTTCATATTACTTCAATCAGAAGATGAATGAATTGGGTTTTTGTAATATATATGATCTGTACTTAATACAAGGCTTTATTTCTTGAACAAGATACTGAATTTACTCCTTCAGAAGATATGACTCATATGTCCTGAAGACACTCTACCTTGTAGAATAATTATCATATGAATTTACTAAAAGTTCGCTGTCATATCTTTTTTGTGCTCAAAGCAGTGATGCGGATTATCAAGTAAAAGACATTACCAATAGCGAAATCTAAGGGGTAAAAATGTAGTTCTTTATCTCTGGAAAAGTTCTTTGCTACTTCTCCATGATTCTCATTCTCTCATTTTTTAAAGAAATCTATAAAGTAGGATGGACAAATTGTGCTATGGCAAATATATATTCTACAAAAAATGCAATTAATTCTATGTCATGGTTGATCAAATACATTAATTAACATAAGCAAACCCCCAAAGCAAAACTTTCTGTATCAGCATAGAAGAGGCATAAGGCAAAATTCCTCCAGTTTTTCTGAGTCATATTGAGATTATTCAACATTATATACGGATCCAAACTATAAAGAAGGGTATTTTTTGCTAATCAATGAAAGTAGAAGACCTCTAGATTTAGTTGATGTAAGTAGGAAGAAAGAACTGGACAAGGCCTCCTAAATCTTTACATCCAGTACTTTGATGTGATGGTCAACCAGATATACGGGTATGTGCCATCCCAAATAATGTAATATCAAACATAAGTATTTAAAAACAAAAACAAAACCAAAAAACCCAAATAGCCTTCCTGATCCCAATCATCAGATTCTCTCTTGAAGTACAAAACTGACTTTTTATTAACAATAAGGACATCTTTGAGCTTCTAATAAGTTTCATGAGAATGCTTTTCAAACTATTGCAGAAAGCAGTCCACATTAAGTTATGCACAGATCATGCCATTTCTCTATAAACATGAATTATGCAAGGCTGAAAAAAAAAGAAAAAAGAAAACGTACAATATTATATTAATTATGTGACTTCAAGAGAGGTATTCACCTCTAAAATTTTCAGTCATAGCTTTTGTCTAACTGTCTATGTGTCATTATAGTTGGTGGAGATTTAGTTAGTAGAGCAAATAAATTCTAAGGACTTGATTGAGTTCCCTCAACATAGGCATCTAGTGCTATTTCAGATGACCTGTGGTATCCTACCTAGTGTCCAGCTGATGCTCAGGGACTTGAGTCTTCTGTATGTGCTATGTCAATTCTGTCAGCTATTATGACATATCACGTCTGTGATGGCCTAGGGTAGTCAAATAGCACTAGACATCCAGGACTAGGCAGTTCAATTGATCTGTAGGCATCTGTTCTCTTGACTTGAATCTCACTCTAAGACTTCAGCTTAAAAAAAAAAAATACTGAACACCAGGAGCATACTGACAAATCATATGGTAACATGCACATATGTAGTATGTATAGATCTCTTGTAATACAGATATGCCACCTCTCTGAGCTGGGGGGGAGGCAGGGGGCATGCACCCTTTAAATATGACATTTAAAATGATACATATGATAAATATGTGAAAAAAAATGTTGCTTAAGAAAAAGTCCACCTATTTTTTTTCACTAATCTACCATTCTGAAAATATTTGGAACAGATCTCCAAATTTCGTACAGATGTGTACAATTACAAAACTATAACCCTGCACACACAGATGCATTTTATTTGTTGTCCTGTGCTTCCTCACACCACCCCACATTCACAATAGCATAATAGCCTATTAATAAAACCAAAAACTAGTAGAAATCTAGCAGCTAAATTCCCAATTCTCAGTATTTTAACTAACTTATGCCCTAGTACCTCTGGGGAAGGCAATCCAATGGCTGGAATTCTCTTTTTTCCTCAGCTGGAAAATTACAACATACATTGTATAGATCCCTTTGCAAAAAAAGGATTCCAGCTGATATCCAGAAAAGATGCGATGACAGATAAATTATTAAATTGTCCACCATTATGTGTGCTCAGCTAATGATGCCAGAGAGGATGCCAGTAAATTGCTGGTGGGCAGCAAATATAAGACATCTGCCCTCCAGTAAGTCCTCGGAGGGAAAACATACTTGGACAGAGGAACAATACAGGGTGAAATATGAAAAAAAGTTCCTAAAGGGCAAGGTAAACTCTCAGTCCACTATTTTCAGTGCTCTTTATGCCACATTTGCAAACAACTAAAGAGGTTAAATTTTAAATTATTAGAAACTGGGAAAACCTTTGAAATTGCCTATAAGAAAAAAGATGTGTTCCATCTAAAGCAAATAAAACTCAAACATGAAATAAAGTTTATGCAGAAGTTTTAAACTAAAGACTGAGGAAAATCCAGCAGGTGTACAGGGGTGAAGTAATAAAATCTCTGCAGTATTACAAAACCTGACAGAACAGAAGTCAATCACATTCAGAAAGGTAATAGATAGGAGCCATCTCTATAAATAATATTCTATAGAAGCAGAGCACATAAAAAACTGACAACCAGAACAGGGCCAAATATATAAGTGGTTCTATAACAAATTGTAGAAATGTAAAGAATTAGCTGGCTAAGATGAAAGTCCTGGTTTAAAATGAGAGTGATGTCATACTAGAGATTGAAAAATACTGTGTAAGGCTTATAATCAGTGCAGCATCGTAGTTTGGATGCTAGCATAAAATTTACGTTAGGAATGACAGAATAAGCTGTATGTGTGGAGGAGTGGCACTGTATGTTAAAAGAAAAATTGAGTTGAAATACAGAAATACAGAGAGCAAATTAACTATTGACAAGGAATATCAACTTTTTTTGTATTGAAATCCTGTACCCAGATAGAATAGTTCAAAAACAAGGCTGTACCCTCAACATCTGCGAACACTTAGATATGAATACTAAGAAAAAACGTTTTTGCAGGTGTAAATAATAACTGCTAAATCTATTAAATTTCATTAATTGAGTCAAATAACATTTGGGTTTGTGTTATCAGGTTATTTTCTGTATATGTAATTCCAGAAAGCTTTCAGGAAATATTCTTGAAAAAGTCACTACTTTATTTCATAGTAACAAAGGGAAGTTGTACAGATAGATTAATAACTGCATAAAAGAGGCAACAAAGGACTAGATATATAATCTTTCCCTTGCTGAATCCAAGTGTAGGAGAATTAACAGTAAAATTTCAGAGTCATTTCTGCTAAGACTTGTGCTGGTCAATCTATTCGAAGGATGAATAGTTAGGTGATAAAGGTTACTGATTACGTGCAATTACTGGAGCTATAAAAAGAAAAGTCTGTCTGCAAAGACTTACAAATGGATCTTACACTGCTAAGCATCTGCAAAATAAAATCGCAGACAAAATTCAATGTTGACAGGAGAAAAAGTGTACATGAGGAAGAACAACAAAAATGGCGTGTACACAATTATTTGCTCTAAACTAGCCATTACCACTTATGAAAGAGGTTCTGCAGTCATTGCAAATCATTTTATAAAAAAAACCCTCAACCCCAAACATAACAAGTTGAAGCTAAGCAGTGGCCAAAAATACAATTAGAATGCTATGAATCATCATGAAAAGAACAAAACAGAAATAATAAATACCTCACTGCATAAATCTAAGGTGGATTCACATTTTGTCTACCAATTATAATAAAGACTTTCCTGACTGAAAAAGGGTATGGTAGAATAAAAATAGTGCTGGGATAAAACACAAGATGTCCACAATCATAGAAGAGCTTGCCCAGCTCAGATATGATGCACCTGTAACCTTAGGTCAGACTGCTGGGGAAAGAGCTGTGTGAGAAGGAACTGTGGGAAGCATTAACTGCATTCCATTATTCTCTGCTTCAGAATTGCTTTTAATCTCACAGCCTTGCCCTTACCTAACCTATGCAACAGGTGTAGCTGCGCCTGGCCATGTGCCTTGTTAATGCTGACCAACTAACTTGACTTGACTGGCTGGCTTGATTATTGTCCTGCTTTAACTAAGTTTGGGCTTGCTTGTCAGTTGTGGCTGAGACAGGTTATTGCCACCTTCTCTGCTCAGCCTGTTTAGGTACAGAGGAATGAACTTTATGAAGCCACTGCTCTTGCTTGCCTTGCCATCCTCCTCAGCTCTTGGCTCACACACAGACAAACAATATCAAAAAATATAATTTTTTGCCCATTGAGGGCAAAAAAACACCCATGCCTAAGCACAGTGTTGTGTCAATATGAGCAGTTTCTCTGCTTCTGACAGATTAATTTTGATACTGCTTTGTATAAGCATTGGACTGCTTTCTGTAGAGGACTGGGACCCTTGCCTAATTGGTAAATACTCTCTGTTTTTATTTTCTTTTGATATATTTGGTTTTGGAAAAAGGTGATTGATTGATCTATCTATCTATCTATCTATCTACTTAACTACCTATCTATGTATCTATCTAAACATATATATACACATAAATAAATATTTGTACAATACCAATTGAAATTATTCTGTTATGGTGCAGTATTTCTTAGTGTAATTTAGTGAAATTTTACAATTTTAATGTATTTTTCATATGGTTTCACAAAAAATCCAAAAGCTTCCTCTGGTTATTGTGCAGTTGTACTTTGCCAATTCACCTATGTTCAAATGCAGTTTTTTAAAACAGAGTCCTGTGGAAGATAAATGTATGTGATGGTTTGATCCAGCTAGCAGCAGGACAACACCATGCAGCCAGTCCCTCACCCTCTCCACTCCCAGCAATGAGGACGAGAATAAAAATCATAAAGGGAAAAGAGACTAGTGGGTTGAGATAAGAACAATGTAGTAACTAAACTACAATAAAATTGAAAGTAATTATTATAATCATAATAGTAGTAATGATAGTATACAAGTATAAAAGTATAAAAGTATACAAGTATACAAAGGAGGGATACACAGTGCAGCTGCTCACCACCCAGTGACTAAGGCTCAGCCTGTTACTGACTAAAGATCCCTGAGCAGGGAGAGTCCCAAAACTGCAATCCCACAGAAGACAAGAGCCCAAGAGTCCAAGAGGGAGAATGACAGCTGAGAGAGAGAGAGAGGACTTCCATAGAGATCTTCATCTACATACTGGGCATGATGTACATTATATAGAATATACCATTGGGCAATTTGGGACTCAATCCTAATCTAAAGTCAAATCCTAAACCTAAAGTCAAATCCTTAACCAGTAATTGCGAGCTATGCTCCCTCCTATCTTCTCCTGCACCTGTAGACACTGGTAAAGAAGAAGAAGATTAAAAGTCCCTGACTTTCCTGGTAACAACTATAAACATCAGTATGTTATTAGCCTTCTTCTCAGCACAAATCCAAAACACAGCCTCTTACTAGCTACTATGAAGAAAGTTAACTCTGTCCCAGCTGAAACCAGAACAACGTAATGACCTTTCACATATAATTTCTTTTTCATAAAGTTCTTTAGTAACAAAGAAATACTAAAAAAAAAATATATATATATAAGAAAATACTACAGGTGATCACTTTGTTGGGGGAAAAATTTGCTTTTTTAGGTTAAAAGTGTGAACTCTTGGAACAAACAAAAAAATAGGGAAAATCATGCACACACACATTGGTAGCTGTAACTACAATTTTGGTAACAGAGAGATCACATACCGTGGCATATAATGCCTTCTAGAGATTTGAACCCAGTTCTCTGAAAGAACTGGCTGACGTGGTTGCCGAGCTGCTCTCAATCATGTTTGAAAAATCATGGCTGTCGGGTGAAGTCCCCAGCGACTGGAAAAAGGGAAATACTACTTCCATTTTTAAGAAAGGGAGAAAAGAAGACCCAAGGAACTACAGGCTGTTGAGCCTCACCTTTGTGCCTGGGAAGATCATGGAGCAGATCCTCCTAGAAGCCGTGTTAAGGCACATGCCAGACCAAGAGGTGATCCAAGACAGCCAGCATAGTCCCTCACCACATCCTTCTCTCTAAACTGGAAATGTTTGCATTTGAACAATGGACTGTTAAATGGATAAAGAATTGGTTGGCTGGTTGCAGCCAAAGGGTTGTGGCCAACAGCTCTATGTCTGGGTGGAGAACGGTCACAAGTGGTGTCCCTCAAGGGTCTGTCTTGGGACTGGTGCTCGTCAACTCTTTATCAATGACATAAATGAGGGAATCAAATGCACCCTCAGCAAATTTCCAGATGACACCAAGCTGAGTGGTGCAGTCAACACCATAGAGGGAAGGGATGCCATCCAGAGGGATCCGGACAAGCCAGGGAAGTGGGCCATGAGAACCTAATGAGGTTCAACAAGGCCAAGTGCAAGGTGTTGCACTTGGGCCAGGGCAATCCCAGGTACTCATATAGACCGGGAGAAGAATTCCTTGAGAGCAGCCCTGCAGAGAAGGACTTGGGGGTCCTGGTGGACGAGAAGCTGGACATGGGCCAGCAGTGTGTGTTCACAGCCCAAAAGGCCAACTATGTCCTGGGCTGCATTAAAAAAGGTGTGGCCAACAGGGAGTGGGAGGTGATTGTCCCCCCGTACTCTCCTCTTGTGAGACCCCATCTGGAGTACTGTGTCCAGGCCCCAGCACAAGAGAGACATGGAGCTCTTGGAACAGGTCCAGAGGAGGGCCAGAAAGGTGATCAGAGGGCTGGAGCACCTCTCTTATGAAGAAAGGTTGAGGGAACTTGTTTAGCTTGGAGAAGAGAAGGCTCTGGGAAGACCTCATTGTGGCCTTACAGTACTTGAAGGGAGCCTATAAACAGGAGAGGGAGCAACTGTTTCCAGGGGTTGATAGTGGCAGGATGACAGGGAATGGTTTTAGACTAAGAGAGGGGAGATTTAGGTTGGATATTAGGCAGAAATTTTTCATTCAGTGGGTGGTGAGACACTGGAACAGGTTGCCCAGAGAAGTTGTGGATGCCCCATCCCTGCAGGCATTCAAAGCCAGGCTGTATGGGGCCCTGGGCCCTGGGCAGGCTGCTCTAGTGGTTGGCAACCCTTCCCACAGCATGGGTGTTGAAACTAGATGACCTTTAAGGTCATTTCAACCCAGGCAATTCTATGATTCTATGATTCTCTTGGATCTTATCTGAAATCTTTAAACTATACATTATTGGACATTCTGAGAAAAGGTCTGTCATTCACCAAGTGGAGGTTTACACCTGAAAAACTTTTAGATTAAATTATTACAATGTAAAATGCATTTTCAGATATTTTATTTTTCTTAATTCAGTCTTTTCCAAGATAAACAAATCAGCACTGCTTGACTGAATTATTTTTGTCTAGTTGTAATATTTTTTTAAATAATATTGAACCTTAATGTATATATAGATAAATACACTTTGCATAAATTTGAGATCAAACAATAACCATTGTAATAATATAAAAAAATCAAACAACACTGTGCTTGCCATTAAGAATATTTTCTGAGATGTGACTGTTAGTGGTGGCAATTGTTAAAGAGCAACTTTATACCTTTTTTAAATTTAGATTTTTGAAAAATAGAAGTGACAAGTGACCTTATATCACTATGCTGTTTCAAGCAGTAGTCCTTGTGTATTAAAAAATACTTGTTCATTGGTTTCCAAACAAACACCTGTTCAGACTAACAGGTTAACAGTAGTAGAATAATTATATCCTTGTGGAAAGTATGGCTTAGCGAGCTTTTGCAAAAGATGAAAACTTCTCATATAAATTGTTTCTGTGGGAGAAGGCTAGTTACTTAATAAAATCTACTTACTTTTTCTAAGTAAAAATGACTGATTCACATTACTGTTGATAGACTAACACAGAGGTTAATATTGAGAACTGCCTGTATACATGGCCTTCATTAACACCATATAATTATACTGAGATTTCTTGAGCTTGACTTGTCAGATAAGATCTTATCTAGATGAATGGTTTTTCTTGCTTTGAATGCTTGAATGATTCTGAGAGTCATTTGGCACTTGGCAGCCTGCATTATGACATGTTATCAGCCAAGTAGTGCAAAGAAAAAATTAATTATTTCAAAGAAGAAATACATGATAGAAATATTTTAAAATGTAACAATAGCTGTGTTGGCTCTAAGGAGAGAAAAAATTTACAAAGCGGAGACAAGTCCAGTGAAGAAGAACATCTTTCTTCAGAAACTTGCAACAAGGTTACCTATCACTGAACACAGCTGTCAACCATCAATCCCCTGCTGGAGCATTATTTGGAGAAAGAAAGTTAAAAGTAATTCATGAAATGTTTCATTGTCCTCCTCCCCATAAATTAATGTAATCACTTTTGCTATTATTGTCATTGTCCTGGGGCTATTTCTTGACATACTTTCTCTCAAGGGAAGTCAGAAGACAAATTGCATGTTGAGATAAAATGCTGGAATGCCATTTTTTTTTCTATTCAACCTTAATTTCACCCACATTCTTTGGCTATCTCATTCACCAGGATACATGGTGTTGGGAAGTCTCAGCATAGCACGGAAATGCAGTTGTTTTGTAAGAAAGCTCAAAGACTTACAGGAGTTTGGCTACCGTTTATGGGAGAATTACATTTAAATCTAGTTCAGTGACAGCAGAGTAAATGACTGCCCTTGTATATAAAGGCACATAACTGAAATTTGATGGATTAATTTGCTGATTTTCTTTAAGCACTTTGTAAAAAAAAGTACTGTGTCTACCCTTTAAGCTTTTCTAAACATAAAGCACATATTTTGTTAGTTTTTCTATAGCTGTACTTGTATCAATGGACTACTTACTGTACATGCAGGTATATCGCTAAAACATTTTTCTACCAGCGTAACTTCTGTGTTTTCTGTGATTGAGTGTTAGTGCAGATTAAAATGTAGTGTGAATTAAAAATACAATAGTTGCTCCTAAATAGCTCTTTGTCTAGCTACTCTGACTGTGAACACAAGTAAGTAAAATGGTCCAGGCTTTTCTTCCTCTGAGAGTACAGATAATCTTCCCACTCAACAGGCAAGAACAGTCACAGTGCACGTTAGGACTTGCACCTGGCCTATATATCCCCTGAACCACACCCGGCTCTTGTCTGGTGAATGCAAGTTGCTATAGAGCACAGCAGTGCCCAGGTGTGTGCCATCAATTGAGGAGTCAGGACAATCAAGGACCAGCACTCAAACCTGTGCAGCTTTACAACCCTGCTCTTCTGGAAAAAGTCTCTTTCTTACTCTCTTCTGGGCAGCCCCAGTGATCACTGTTAGAATCCCGACAAGGGCTCATTCTCCTGAACTGAAGTGGCTCTTGTTATGCTGGTACAGTGCTTTCTTTGCCTACCTTACAAAACTAGCTTGAGAACTACATGTTGCGGTTTTTCTCCTTCAGCTCTACTCTGTCAATATCTTTCTGCAAGTCACTGGGTATAAATTTTAGAGAACATGCATACTACAGTGGCCAATGGTCAGATCTTCTTCCAGGCTTGTGATCTGCTCCTAACTACTGGGATCCTGTTTATGGTTGTGGTCACTAACTTTGGAACCTCTGGGCCACCCCTGTGGCCCTCCCCACTACCAAAACCTCACCACGCAAGCCCAATATACTAGCTTAAAAGGGGAAACAAGCATCTGTTAAGAATTCAAAGTACTTCAACAGTCTAAAATATGCAAATAGTTTAAGGGATTAAAACCCCATGTAATGGATGGATACGTTTTTCAATGACAGCATGCTGCAATGTGTGTTCCATAAGGACCTGTGCATATACAACAAACTTATCTCTAAACTTATAACTACAGTTAAAATAAACACAAATGTAATTTGATAATCTGTCATCATGCAGTTATTTCAAAATTGAAAAATAGCACATATGCTTCCTACTATTATTATTTAGCCCTTAGGTTAATTGCTTATGAATGACATACTCAGACTAAGCACTAGACCTTATCCTCTTGAGGGGATACTAACGCCCTTTCGTCCTTTAATATAATGCAGTGTTTCTTTTGGTTTTAGAGAAACAAATATCACAACAATAAAAACCCCATAAATTTGTGTGTACCTCAAAATTGTGTTAATTCTCACAACTCTGTGGAAAGTTAAACACCAAAGAGAAACACTGAAGATGGTGGTTGAACCTTTTCTCTCTATCTTGAATTTTCCTTATTCACAAAAAAAGCAACGGCTGTCCACTGTAGTGATTTCCTTTTCTCTCTTTGCATTTCCTCAGACCTTCCAACCTAGCCCAAATTACTAGATTCTTGTCTTTGCCCTATTTTTGGGGAAATTTGCAAAGTGACTTTAAAATATTATTGAAAAATAATTCAGACTTTATAAAGTGTGCTCAGACTACAGCAAGTGCTCTAGATCATAACCCAAACTATAAAGGAGGTGACAGGTATTTTGAGTCCTAAACAACCTTTTGTAGCAGTGCTGTGTGAGACCTCAAACAGAAACTGTGGACCTATAGCAAAACCACTGTAAGGAATTAACATTTTCCATGTGCACCTGATAAATACTGTTAGCATGCTGTTATAAATGTAATTTTCAAGTCTTTGCTGTCTTTTCTGAACTGATTGTTGTACTAGCATACTGGTGATTAACAGTGAATGACTGCAGTGAGCACTGGCAACTAGCTAACATCTTTGTAGTGAGGTAACATGGGGGAAAACCAGAATAAAATGCCAGAAACAGGACCTTGCACCAGCAAGTAAATTCTTTCTGACTCTGCAACACATTTGGAAGATTTCATCAGATTAATTTCTATATTTATTGCTAGATTAGCTAAATCTGGATAGTTAGATTATTGAAGATTTTGCTAAATTCCTGGAGTTAAATGCAAATTTCCTTGATTTCTCAATATGATAAAAAGTCTATTTGGTTTGGGAATCTGCTCTCCAAACGCACTCTTTGATGCTTGGGTAGGACAGTTTTATGTTTCAGTAAAACCAATATAGACAAATTAATAGAACCTTAAGAGATTTGTTAATCAAATTTATGAATTGTGGATAGTTAATAATCCTTAGCAGTACTTGACATTTAGAGTATATAGCTCTTTACAGACATTGAATAATTACTGTCTCAACACCTTCAGGTGCTGGGAAAATCATTTTAGTGTTAATGTGCAGACAAGGAAACTGAGGCAGACAGCTATGCACTTTCGGAACATCCTACTCATTGGAAAGGACTGTCCACAGTGCATTGACCTGGACATTTACACAAATGGTAAGGGGACATTGCAAAGGTGATACTATTTTGCCATTTTGCAGACTATGTGATCTAATGCTGTAATGTCTGTTAATGAAACTTCTATATATTAGCTGTAAGAATGAATTGCTCACCAACAATTTCTCCTACCAGTGAAGAGATGCAGGCTCAAAGGGTAAATCCTGTTCATCTGCTTTGTGTGGGAAAGTAAAGAGCGATTTTGGAGTACATATTGTAAAACTAGAAAGTCAAAATTAAAAAAACCCAACCAAACAAAAAAAAAAAAAAAAAAACAACCAACTAAGTGGAAACAAGAACTGTAGACATTTTTATAAATTGTAAAGAACTAATAGCTGTGGTAGCCTATATCAGCTGTGTTAGCCTAACTTGCTAGGGCAAGTTTCACTGGGTTTTTTTGTTGTTCAGGGTTTTTTAAGAATATTTTGAAAAGGGAAAGTCATGTGTACACACGATTTGCTATAGCCAACATTTAGAGAGCAATTACAGTAAAAAGTCTGTGAACATATGAATAGTTTCACTGATATAAAATAGATAATTCATATAAGTAATGATGATTTAAATAGGTAAATTTTCAGAACTAATGTAGTTTATGCCATTCTGAAGTTTATAGGAAAAATATTTTGTTACATGTAACAGACTCTCAGTTTTTAATTTATTTTTCTTTAATATTTCTTTCCTTAGTGTTCCACTGTTTTGTTTTGTATGCAAATTATTGTACTGGAAAGAAATTGCCAGGAAATAGTTATGAAATTACAACAAATAAGATTTTACAATAATTAATTTTTGCAATGACATAAGCCTAAGCAACTCTCTCTGATTGAGCTGATAAAACAAAATGATAAAATTGAAGTAATGTGAAGTCAGCTAAAGAAACATTAATGACATTACAAATATGAATTTCAGCTATAATTCAGAATCAGATATGACACTTGGTTTACATTGAATTGTGTATAGTTTAATAATTACTGAATATAGGTCCTGCTTATATGTCCAGTCATTTTTAACATAGTCTGAATTTTTTGTAAATATATATTACTTCTTGAAAAATCCAGATGCAGTCAAAAAGAGACACAAAGATATACTGAGATAGCAAAAAAAAATGTATTTATTTAGGATAGTTCTTACTCCCCTTTCTCAAAGACCAGTTTCACAAGATTTTTCCCATAACTAAGCAAGGTTTAATGTCTCAAGATAAAATTCAATCCTTTGGAAACCAACATACATAATACTAATGGATTTTCTCAGTAAGGAAAACTTCAAGATTTCCTTTTCTTTTAGAAATTAGCTAAAAAGCCCAATATCATCACCTTTACATAGTGCCGGAAATTTTATTTTTAATTATTCTTATATACTTTGGCTAATTCAGGTGAACTATTCATAGTAAAAAAATTACTGATTTATTCAGTTTTCTTTTTCTCTCATTTAGTGAGTGTTTCAAACTTTCTTTTTTCTCCTTATTTTGGAATTACTTGACAATTTAACTTTTATTACATTTCTGCATAACTTATTCAAAAAATAATCTGATAGGTCAATTTCTGTGGAAGTGTTGTAGTTGGCATTTTTGCTTTGATTATGCCATAATTTTCGCCTCATTAAATATTTGTAACTCATGGTGTGTCATATCAGTATGATACTGATTCTGATTTTGGAGGTGAAGATGCAAAATGTTAGACCAAGACAAGAAAACAAAGGGGTTTGCAAAACCACTACATTAATAAATGAAGAAAAATAAAATTTATACAACTTTGTTCTTTACATTAAAAACATCTTGTGATACAATAAAAATATGCTTGACATGTTTTTTAAATTTTGTTTATTTGTTTTATTTTGCAGTATGCACAATCTGAAGTTATCTGTATGATGACAACACAAGTCAGGTTGATAAGTAAATATTAGAGACATACTTGATCAAGTAAACATGGAATCTTGAGTTATCTCAGCAAAATAACTAAAGGAAAATTAGACAAGAAGTTGCCTAATAACATGAATATCCATTTGTTTGACAATCAAAAATCAACTGTAACAGAAATACTTTCAGTTCTGAAAGAGACCAGCTGAGTTGTCAAAACCTTTTGTCTGATTAAAAAAAAACCAACTACATAAACTATCAGATAATCAGTGAATTAAAATAAAAATAATATATTCTGTGGCATAATCCAAAATGAAACAACCTGTTTTGATGTTTGTCCTTTTTTTTTTATGGCTGGCCGTTTTTTACTGAACACTTGTCATCAGCTTCCCTCTTCTTTCAACGAAGGGCAAGAGGAAAAAAAAAGAGTCAGGGAAATTTTCTTTATGATCATATCCAGAACAATGAAAATTATTGTAATATCTCACTTACCTGATTTACTGAAAAAGTGTCAATTGGGAAATGAAAACAAAGCACTATTTTTCATGAAGAAACAGACAGTGTGCTTCATCTCACACTTTTGAGGAAGAATCCAGGGTAATATAAACAGCTTTCTGTGCATCAGTTTTTGGTGAACACAGTGGCAGACACAGATTCACAGAGAAAAAGGTCAGAAGATTTATTTTGACTGTATAGTACAAACCCTTGAATGGAGTTCAAGGCTGCAATATTTGTTTTCATTTTCTTCTTTGCTTTTATATACATGGTTTTCAGACTCTTTTCCACACAATTTTATTTTAGGAGCATTTCCTCATGGTAGAAAATGTATTAGCTGAAAGCAAAACATATAAATGCACCAAAACTGTGCTCTGGTGGATTCAGCTTTTCTTGTTCTTTTCTTCCCTTTAAAGTTGAAAATGTAATGAGTTATCATCCATTCCCCTGCTCTAGTTCTTGAAAAAAAAATTAAAAAACAAACAAACAAACCCACACCACCACAACAACAAAGGCCACCCATCCACCCCCTCCCCCCAAAAAAAATCAGGTAAACTGGAAATCATGAAGGTAATAAAAAGTACCATTTGAGCGTGGAAAATCCACTGCAGATGGTTTAGGCAAGTTAGTGCTAGTAACAGGAAAGGGGACAATTGGACACATTCTGAATGAGACTGAAGCTTACTAGAACTACATACAAGACAATATTTTCTATTTGCTGGGCTACTACACCCGACTTAATTCCTACTTTAAATTCCATTTAAACATAAGAAAGGATTTTTTTATGCTGAGGATGGTCAAGCATAGGAAAAGGTTTCTTTGAGAAGTTATGGGGTTTCCGTCATTGGAGGTATTCAAATGCTGACTTGAGACAGCACTGAGCAATACTTTACCTGACCCTGCTCTGAGCAAGGCAGTTGGACTAGGTGGTATCACGAGGTCCTTTCCAAACTCATCCGCCTGTCGTTCTGTGCAGTTTTAAGGCCTCGCCAAGGAAAGAGGCTGTGGCTATTGGAGTCCCTGCCTTCGCAAAAGGCTGTGATATAGTGTACTGGTTCTGGCTAGGATAGAGTTGCTTTTCCTCATAGCAGCCCATATGGTGCTATGTTTTGGATTTGTGATCAAAGGAGTGTTGATAACACAGGAATGTTTTAGTTACTGCTGAACAGTGTTTACAGCACATCAAGGTCTTTTCTGCAACTCAAGCAAAGGTATTCTCCATCTTCCATTTACAACAGACAAATTCCACAGAAGTCACATTTTAACACATTTAAATATTTTTCAATTCATTAACTTATAACTAGGTAGCACACTATGATTTCTAGACAAAAGAAAGAAATCCCATTTTTACGTAGCAGGTCAATGATGAAAATTATAGATAAAAGTTAAATAGTATATCTATGCATCACAGACATACAGTATTTGGCCACACTACCAGTACAGAAGAAATGCACTACTACTTCTCTGTTCTGTCTTCTTCTAGCAACATAAAAATAGCCCAAGTTGCATAAAACAACAACTAACAGTGTAAAACAAAACAGGCAGTCTCATTTTAACATTTACAGGAAATAAATTATTCTGCTGTAATACTGATATTTGCATGGAGAATAGTTATCTCTTTCAGTGAACTAGCAAGAAGTCTTATGGAAACAATTCATAACTGTGTGAAAGTATTTAATTGGGTCCTTCATTGTTAAAATGAATAGGCATTAATTAGACATGGTAGATCTGAAACCAGACAAAAGACTTTCTTGGATTCCTAGAATACCTGATGAGATTTTTGCAGTCAGAAAAGTGAGAGTTTACAAAGGGGTATGCAGAAAATTAAGAATTGCTAAGTGGTTTTGCACAAAATCTAGGATGGCATTTCTTAGCAGCATATACAAGCAGTAGACACCACGACACATAGCACTTAGACCTCATCCAAATAAACTTTATTTTGAAAATATTAGTTGTTTTAATAAATACCTGTGTCAATTAAACTCTGAGGTTAGTTTAGTTGTTGTTATAACTATTAAGGGATGCAAATCTTAAGAGGCTTGGGTTTTGCAGGCAGGGCATTGAGACAATAGATTGAAATAGCAGTGGAATTTGTGACCTGAAGTTATGGTATCAGCACACTGAAAAAGATGAGAAAGACTAGAACTAACATAGAGAACAGAAAATACTAAGATGTCAAAGATTAAATCCTGTTCTAGAGGAAATTTCTCTCTCCTCTCATGAGCACACAGCTAACCTGAACATGTAAATGAGACCATTTCATTCCTGTAGGACTAGCTGGAGAAACTTGCTTCTAATATCCAACAGACAAGTGATTGAAGCATTCAATGGTGGAGTGTACGTATGCAAATTAAGTATTTAATGGGCTAAAGAGATGGACAGTAACTGCCTTCACTGGCTGTTCATCAGCACACTCACACACAGCATGTGACAGTTTTCTGTCAAAGCCACAAGTTTCTAAACAAAACTGAACATCTTTTGAAGGATAAGTATATCTATGTCAGATCACAAACCATCTGGTGACCTAGATGACCCCTAAGAAAGAGTAAATGGGGAGAAAGATCCCAGGTCATAAAGAGGAACAAAAGGGACTGTAAGTGGAAAGTCTTCACAAGTAAGTAGGTATTTGTAGATATCATTTAAAACTAGCTCTGAAGTTGCAGACATTGTAAAATAGAAAGTGATAATGTTTTTGGAACATATTAAGATTATTCTTTTTAAAAAAATAAGTTATGAAATTGATTCTTTATTCAGCATATATAATGAACACCTCAAAATCATAGATGCTATTTTTTTCACAGTCATTTGTTATGAGGGTATGCTTTGCCGTGAGTAGACTTTCCTTCACACTATAAAATCCATCAATCTTTATTTCCTCTCCTTAGTTGCATATTTGAATTCTACAACAGCTCACTCAGTAAGCAGTTTAGAATTATCTTTCTGGATAGTCTGCTTTTTGTCTCCAATATCTCAAGTTTGAGGGCACTAAAATAAAAATTTTTAAAAAGAAAAAAAAGAGAGAGAGAAGAGAAACAGATATATTTCATGGGTTTTGAATCTTCTTATGTTGTTTATATGTCCTGATCTTGCGGGATGACTCCTGCAGTATGTGCAGGTATCACCTGCAGGCACATCTAACAGCAAATGTTCCTCGTCACCAGAGTTTACATATTAATCCTGTTGTATTTGAAAGAAATTAATTAGAAGAAATGTGAGGGGGTTTTTTAACCATAAATCTGAAAATATCAGTGCTTTTATGCTTGTGCTGCATGAATTACCTTTGCGGGCAACATTTCACTGCTGCAGCAATCAGTTCCACAGGATAGTACTACTTTTTCTGCTACAAATTAGCCCAGAAATAGTAAACAAAAGTATAAGACAGGTTTGGCTTTATCCCAGGGATGTATGAATTAGGATTGATATGGTAGATATATTTCTGCCCCTGTAGAACCAAGAAACTGAAGAATGAACTCTGATTTACTGGATTCACCTATGATGTTTAGATTTGATTTTGGATATGCAGAGGTACACATTGTACCCAAATGTGGGTTAATTATTATGTCATACTCTAGATGTGAATTTTCTCCACCCTAATAAATAGAAGAGATGTCTGTCCTGCGTTTTCTGAGAATTTGTTACCAAGTTATTTTCTTGCAGTTCAGTGTTGCTACTTATTTGTGTTGAAAAAGAACTGTCCCCGTATGACTATCAAAATAATTGTAAGATCTATATAAAAGATTTTGATAATTTCTTACCCTCCAACTAGATCCTAAAAATTACCAGTGAAGCTAATTTTTTTGCTTGTAAAGTTCTGAATTTATGTATGCATGTAATCATCTAAAATTCAGTGTTACTGGCATGTCACACCTGAGCAGTACGTAAGTCTGAGTATTTTCTGCAAAGCAAAACATTTTCTGATCTGCTTCCATGGGCTCTCTGAATAGGCCAACGGACTCAGAGCAATCCTCCCTCTCTCAAGAACATGCATATTTTGTTCTCCCTGCCCCCTTGGTCTTGGACCACAAGTTGCTATACTGGGATAACTAAAAGGAGAATTTAGTCAGCAGGTAAAGGTTAGGCAGGAATGTCTTCAGCTGGAGTTTCTGTCAGAGATATTGTACTGAGAGGACATATACGAAGTTTTTAATGTTAAATATTTTTTGAGACTAATGTACTTAGAAAAGGATCTGAAGGAGCATAAGGAGTTCTGAAGTGTGTTTCTAAGTATAGTTTTGACTTTTTTAAAAAGAGAATAAGGAGTCTAATCCAAATTAAATAGTTAGCCTTCTTATGGAAAATGTCAGTTGACTGGGCTATAATAGTCCTTTCAAGCTATATTCAATTTTCTCTTAAAAACAGCTTGTACATAGCATATGTAACATAGTATTTTGATGATCAGAGACCTAAAATGACTATGCTAAATGGACTTCAAGGGCAGTACATAGTTTTTTTTTTCAGATAAGAAATAAATGGTAGAGCCATCCTATAGCAAGATGTACTCATGTTTATAGACGATAAGTTACAATTCTCATATGAATAATTCTGTTCCTTGTTGGTTTTGTGACCTAGCTACAGTTATCAGAAATTACATAAATGACATGCACAAGTTAGAATATTTGGTCAGATTATAAAGAACTTAAACTGGTTGGAAAAATATTGTGGATTTAGAAAGGTTTTCCTTGCATAGAGATTTAAATGTCATCTATGTTGTTCCCGAACAAAGTAAGAAAGTGTATCCCTGAATAGTCTTATGCACTGTGAAAAATCTGAAAACTTTCAAATATTTTGGACAAAGGAGAGACACTCATACTCCAGAATAAGGAGATCATTCAGAAACTCACCTGAGTCTCAGAAGGTAGGATTTCCTATTGGACCATGTATTTGAACCCAAACATCCACACAGCCTAACAGATTTATTTTTAATTCACCTGGAGGTGCAGACTCCTCTTTTTTAATTAGAAATGTCTAGAGAGGTCTGAAGTTTGTCCCACTAAAATCTTCTGGTGGAGATGTGAATGACGGTGAAATACAGTTCAAGAACATTTTCTTTTTCATTCACTGACAGCTTGGACATCCAGAAGGAGACAGTGATACTAACAAGTACATGAAAAAAAAAAAGCAAATATTTAATTTTTATACACTGAAATAACACTGGTAATAAGAAAGATGGTAGCACAAATAGGGAATTCTAATTATATCTATTTTTAGAATCTGTATATTACAAGGTCAAATGCAAAGTCAGAAATAATGCACCAGTTAATGCACAAAGTGTGGCTAAACATCAGAACACATTTAGGTATATTCTGTAAATTTCCTATAGTGGATACATATATTTCTGGAGGAGCAAGAGACACCTACAGAAGAAGAGCTATGATGACATTTCCAGAGACCGAGGAGCTCAGTATCCACAAACAGATAAATAGAATGCAGGGAATATTAATTAACATCACTAGAAAACAAATGCCTTAGGAAAACCATTAATAGAGTGCTTATACCACACTCTATCAACCTAAAACTTACTTAAAGAACTGCTAGCAAAACTGAAGTCTGATCATGAGCATTTTATCACTGCTGCAAAGGTGACTGTTAACTTTTCTATTTTTTTTCTGTCATTTTCATATTGAAGAGGCAATACGCTAAGGACCAGTACCACTCCCATATAACTGTCTGTTTTGAGTAAAAATTATTATATGTTACACATAAAGATCTAGTGTGTTGAGATCTTTACCTGCATAACTTTGTCTAAGAGTATATGTTTACTATTTCCAAGTGAAATTTCCATCTTTAAAGTTATTAGAGTATATCTGTGTATGTATGAGGGTTTTGGGATTGTGTTAGTCCATATGAGATTGTATGTTCAGTATTTAAAGGTGAAAAAGTAGTGTCTTTTGGAAAATAAGTGTTACCTAGACCTCATTTTGAATAAGTGAAAATTATCTGACACATGCAGATACAGTAGTTGCCCTCCTCTTTCAGCAAAATAGTAAGCTGCTAAGAAGAGGAAAAGGGTAGTTACATTCAGAGGCACACACATATGTGTGTGTATCATCTACATCTATAGAATGAGTATCATCATGACTGTCCCCTCCTGAGAAAATCATGTCCTAGAAAGCAGAGAGGCAAAGAAATCTTCTGGAGTGTAAGCAAAATGAATATTTCCTAATAGACAAAGCTTATTGCTGAAAGAGGTGATGCTAAAGTATATAAAGTTCTTCTGGTTATAATTGATAGAAGCTCTTCCTTCTTAATGAACTCTTTGAATTTTTAAGGAGCATTTGATACCACCTATCATAATCTAATTTCAGTCTGATTGCAGTCTGTGGTGGGCATGGTGTTCAAGGATGACAAGTTTCCTGTTTCCTTTCTATGAAACATATCACTCTTGGGTAATTACTCTCATTTAGATTCAGATCTGATGCCAAATAATAGAAAAACTCCTTACTTTTTTTCTAACATGTTTGATTACTTTCTGCCCTGTTTTCAGCTTGGATATAGTTAGCTTTCTTCATAGTAGCTAGTGTGAGGCTATGTTTTGGATTTGTGCTGAGAAGGCTGATAACATACTGGTGTTTATAGTTGCTGCCAGGACAGTCAAGGACTTTTCAGCCTCTCTGCTGTACCACCATCTGCAGGTGCAGGAAAAGCTGGGAGGGAGCACAGCCCCAATTACTGGCCTAGGATTCGAACTTAGGTTTAGGACTGAGACCCAGATCAGCCAACAGTCTATTCCATACCCTGCATGTCGTGCCCAGTATATAGATGAGGAGCTATATGGAACTGCTCACTCTCTCTGAGTTGGTTCTCCTTGCGTGTCCCTTCTCTAAGGGTTGTCTTGCTCTCTCAGTCAGCTCTCAATCTCTTGGATGCTCAGGATGCTCGGGCTCTTTTCTTTTCTGGGATTGCAGTTTCGGGACTCTCCCTGCTCCAGGATCATTAGCCAGAAACAGGCTGAATCCTGATCATGGGATAGTGAACAGTATCACTGTGTATCACTCATTTGTATGTTTGTATATATTACTATTATTATTATTACAATGATTATTATCATCATCATTATTTTTACTTTTGTTGTAGTATAGTTATTAAATTGCTTTTATCTCAACTCATGAGTCTCTTTTCCCTTTCCCCTTTGATTGTCTCTCTCATCCCCAGTAGCAGGGGTGGGTAAGTAAGCAGCTGCCTGGTGTTTGACTCCCAGCCTTGTTCAAAACCACAACAATGTCATAGAGAGATGAAATATAGGCTGGTTTTTTTCCCCCCCTATGTCAACAAGCTATATAAGTTAATGGTAGCCAATGTGGTCAAGGGACTGTTGTAGTCTAGATGCTATGATTTGTTTGCTCTTTTCTTTGTGTATAGCTACAGCGCCCGCCTTGCAGCAGTCTTTGTTCTTCCCGGGAGACCGTACATGAAGGCTGCCTACAGGGTGGCTATGACCATGAGTTGTGACTGCTAACAAAATGTTCATTCTACTGTTATATCTAAGCAGAGATGACGGGATTGCAAGAGCCTTATATAGGAAGTTATGTTTTTTTTTTAAATAGAAAAAGAGGAAATCTGCAGTTTCAGTTGAAATTGAATGAATGTAGTCTTTTTGAATAATGCTTTTGTTAGCAATCAAATTAAAGATTTTAGGAAGGAAAAAAAAAATCAGAGTAATTTCTAACAATTTAGGGCCAGGGAAGAAAAAACTGAAAGTGTGACATGGAAAATATCAGCCTGAATGTACATAAGTAGTTAAGCTGACCCTACTACTGTGAGAAGACTGGAAAATTATAAACAGTATCATTTTTAAGTTATTAAAAAAGTGAACAGACTATAAATATTGGCAGAGTTTCTGAATATTTGGGGTTTTTTTCAGTCATCACAACTTGTAGGTCCTTAGATCCTTCTTCTCCTATTTTTGTAAACTAGACTTTGGTGATCATTGTAAAGGTCTCCAGAGAAGTAACCTTATGGAAGTCTGAAAGACTTCTGTATCACTGCAAATATTTAGACAGTATCTTTGCACTTGAAGTATTTCAGAGATGGCCCAATCCTAAAAAACTCTGAAGAAAAATATCATGCCACATCTATTGTAATAGGAAGGATTTAATTCTAGCATTTCTGAGGTTGTTGCCCTGTCTTTGTTTTCCTATATGCCTCTTTCCATTCACTGTTTTTTCCTCTTCATTCCCTTTTTCTCTTGGCTTCTGACCTATGACTGAAATCAATTGTATCTTGCAGCATATAGCACTAACACATTGAGATGAGACAGCTCATCCACCCCTGACCAAACTAAAGAGAACTGGGAAGTTAAAGACACCTGCCAAACTCATCCAGATGGTATCCAAAAAAAAATAACACTTAAAATAACATATCCACATTCAATGAAGGAATTTTGTCCTTTTAGTGGTAAAAGGAAATAGTTTCTTACAAGTATGGTATGTGTTCACTATATACCCCAGTTTAAATACTTTATTTTATTTTATTTTATTTTATTTTATTTTATTTTATTTTATTTTATTTTATTTTATTTTATTTTACTTTAGTTTTGTACAAAGACAGAATGAGTTAATACTTTTACTATGTAGGGTCTACTCAGCCCATTGAATAACGGTATACTCAGCAACCACCTCATCTGCTTTTTTTTTTCTTCTTAGTAGAAAAGAGTAGGAGTTGAAGGTAGTAAAACCTGAGTGTCATTTTTTAGTGTATGTGTTAGGAAACGATCTGAAATTTAATGGATCTGGAGAACTTGAGGGTTCACATTTGACCTCTTTATAGCTATTGGTTCAGGCCTTTCAGAGTTATGTAGCTGTTGAAATTCAACAGTTATTCTCAGTTTCTGGTAGAGTTAGCATCTATTTTTCCACCTACCAATTTAATAATAGATTTTCAAGAGTCTGGATCCATAAAGAGACTTAAGTATCACAATGCTGACTACTGCGGAAAACCAGACTCTTAGCCTTCCTGCTAAACAGTGCCCCAAGTCAGATTTGCAGGTTCTCTGTCCAATACATAGAGAGAATTAGGCACACAAAAACTGCCTTTGCAGAAACTAGTACTCTCAGTAGGAGACTACTTAACCCGCCTTTGGCAAAATATGAAGACCAACACATTATATGTCCTTACTCCTTTCAGGATTAGGTATCTTCATTAACTCAGACATTTTTCTGTAAATTTTATCTTAGATTAGTGCCTGCGTTGTTTATCTTAGCTGGATTTATTTGAGATCAAATATGAGAGAGGAAAAAGTGTATGGGTTGAAAAATGAATCTCATTTGGTGGCTAGAGACTCGGTTGTGAGGTACAAAGTCTAAATCAGCTTATTTGCTTCAGTCAGCTCACATACCAGGACTCATCTCTTCCTCAAAAGACATGCTATCACGCTGAAGTTGTGCCAATACATAAAATACTTTATCCTTCACTGGGAGGATAGCAAGATTCTTATCTAGTGACAAGGACACTCCTTTCTGAATCCTAATCTATTAACTACTCCAGTAAACAGTTGCTAATTTTATACACTGTAACTGTGAGTTCAGCAGGACAATTCTAGAAGGACTGAAGTTCAAATGGATTTAGTTCTTGAAAGGAGGAGAAAATCCTAGGATACGTAGGAAGAATGAAGTGAAAAGTGAGCAGTGGACTCTTGAGTGAGCTATAAACTATGAACTACATGAACTATGGAAATTTTGATGAAATGTTAAAGTGAAGTTTTTTTAAGAATGAGATATGGATCTTTGGACATAGATATGTAAGATGAAGAAGTCAAGAGTACAGAAGTACCTTTTACAGAACAGACACTGAGGGAGGTAATTGCCCTGGAAGCTAAAGACAGACATATTTGTTACTAGAGATGTGTCTATTATTAATTACAAGGTATATAGAGAAACATGGTACAGAGCCCGTGCCTCATTCAGTCATTACAAGACAACAGTCAGCTATTGATGGGCCCTTAAGTAAGTACAACGCATTTGATAAGAGATTAACTGAAGTAACTGAACAGTGAAGAATTAAGCAATTCTCACATTTCAGTGTTTCAGGGACTCTTAGGAGAGAAAGAAAGGGACAAAAAAAAACCCCCAAAAACTATCAAGCCCTGAATGAGAGGCAATGTCTACTATCAAACACAAAGAAACCAGTTTGTGCCTCAGAAGTCTGCAACCTCAATGTCTTTGAGATATGTAGGAAAGAGGATGAAGAAAGTAAAATGTCTGCCACAGTCTCCCTAGCGTTACTGCAATGAGGGCTTCAAGTGTAGTCCTGAATAGGACCACTCGAAGGAATGATCTTCTAAAAACAGCCATTGTTAAAGGCCACAGTGAGATCACTCACGATCACAGCTTGTGGCACTTGTAGAGCAAATTAGACACATGTTGTGAGGCTGCAAATATATATCCATAGTAATTAAAATGCAAGACAATGTTCTTCAACTGATCTAGGGTACACGTATCCTTCACTAGGGTGAATGTCTAAAACAGCTTAGCCTAAGTCTTCTTGCCTTGAGCAAAGTACTTAGCTTATGTAATTATGTCTCTACTTAGGAACACAAGCAGAGACACAGCTCATCTCTAAAATAAAAAGTTTACTTTTTGCTGAAAAAAAGGATGACCTTTTAACTCTTCCCAAGGAGGTCCCTCAGTTTTAAAAAGCTAAATGATGGACAGAATAGCCAATATCTATCAGCCTTTTAGTGTTAGATTACCTTCAGAGATTTTCTAGTCTTGCAACAGATTTTCTCCATCCTGCTGAAGAAGGCTAGCAGTTACACTGAAAACCTGCCATTCAAACTTACTGGCAGTTAATGAAGCAACTCCATTTTTCTCATTTAGTTCAACTATGTGATATTTTCTTTGTCTGCTGAGACAACCCAGCCCATCCTCAGTCTTAAACTTTATTCTAGACTTTCTTTGGTTTTCCACATTTCCTAATGTTTTTCTATTATTAGTATATTCTTCTTTGAAAATCAGGCATATGCCACCCAGCTTCTCATTATGTTTCTGTGTTCTAGAAGGATTATTAAAATAAGAGAGAAAACAGAAACATGATTATCCACTTTTTAAATTTTTTTCTGCTAGAGGATAAGCCGGGTTACTTCTTTTTCATGTAGTGTACAAGATGTGAGAGGAGATGGGACCCTTCTTAACAAAGACACATCTGCCCCACCATTGATTGAATGACCTACTGACATTACCGCTGCAGCATACTCCTTCCTTAAAAGTTAGTTCACCCAGAATGACAGAAGTATAGACCAGCTTTCCAATTCTGTGATATATTGCAGGTGTCTCCGTTTTTCCTATGGACAAAACACAAACAAATATCTGTATAGCGTTACTGTGCTTCAATGTTGTGCATATAATGACGGTCTAAGACAACATCTACAGCTACAAATACATGTACGCTCCTATACATCTAATGTACACTTTCAAATGTCTCAGATGTTTCTATCTACAGTTTTTATTTAATTAGAGTTTAAGGTTGCCTCTACTGCAGTGATACCAGTAAACCAGTAGACAGATAATTCACTATGTTAAGTCTATATTGATACTTGCAGTTCTTTAATATACCTTTCAGATTCTTGTATCTGAAATTAAGCAGAAATATTTTTTAAACCATAGGGGAACAATTTTTAGGCAATTACATTGTCTATGATTTGCATCCAGTTCTAAAAAATAATATATATATTTTAAATATATCAATGTGGATGTTGCACCTGTCAGATCTTCATAGAACAAAATGCTTGTAAGTTGTCTGAATGGTTATTTAATAAACTTCAGTTTCAGTTGTCTGGAGCATCTACACAGCCGCACTATGTGTTAAAAAAGAGTTTGCAAGAACTTGAGCTTTGCTCAAGAAAAAATAAACAGTTTGTTATTGCTACTCTAAAGCTGCTAAGATGATTACAATCAGTAGTGCATTCTGATGCCAGAAAGGACATTACTCTCTTACATAATTCTTCACCCTATGAGGCTGGTACAGTACTATCACAAAGTACAAAGATGACTACTGAACAAATGATTGGGTTTGTGTCCAGAACCATCTCCAGCAGAGGGCATATATTTCACTTACCAACAAAGTTGGATGGAGCTGTCTGGAGAGAAAAATGGTTCGTTATTGCTTATTTAACTGCCACTACACTGTATGTAAAGGCCAGAAAACACTCCAGATTCTTTATGCAAAGGATATAAAAAGATCTATCTTATGTCAAGACAGGTCATTATGATATTGTTTGACTGTTACTTTTAGAAATAAATCCACACCAATGCTTAAAATAAGTTTTTATTTTAACAACTAAGTTACAAGTGAAGAACTGTCAGAATGAAGATTTCTTGGTTAGATGTTGAATGTCTGAATGCTGCGTTGGCCAATAAACCATACCTCTTAGGCTAATCAGTTATTGGAAGGTTTTAGGGTCAGATATGGTCCACTTACCATATTACCTCCCTGATGAATTTAGGTCTAACTGACAGTGACTGAAATTCAGGCCTTGTGTATTGGACAGAGAAAATGCAGAGGTATGTCACCAGGTAGCAGAAAACACAATGGGACCCCACAGTGCTCTTGTGAATCCTGTTACTGCAGAGTTGCCATGAATTAAATGTATTTCAGGAGTGCCTCTTTGCTTCAATGTAGTCAGAAGAGAAAATGATGCCTGAGTTTCACTGGGATAGTGCACTGAGACTTTTCAACTTTAAAGCTGTGGGAGCCTGCAGAGGGTCTATGGATAAAGCTATGTAAGTCTGATATTTGCTGAATACAGACCTTAATGATCACACTAGATCTCTCTGAAGTCATTTGTGATCTAAAAGCTGAAAAGAAAAAAATTAAGGGAAAAGATAAAAAGCCATAATGAAGATAAGAGGCACGCAAAACCTCACAGCCTGCATTTCTTACAAGAAAGTTGTCTGTGATCCCAAAGGACGGTGTTACATCAGTTTATCTGAGTAATTGTACAGATAAAGTAACAGTCAGGTTTTCTAATTTAAATTCCGTCTCACATTCCAATATCTTCTCAATACATACACAAACACCAAGATGACGTTCAGTTATGTTATGAATCCTATTTTGTGAATACACTGCTTGGACTGCAGCTGCTTCTTTGCCTGGAAAAAAGCAAGGAAAAAAAGACAGGAGAAATGGAAAAGTAATGCTTCTTTCTCTGTTTCTAAAGCACTTATAAAAGACAGAATTATGGCAAAGACATGGGTAAAAATTATTTGTGCTCATTGTAGCTGTGCTTCCTTGGACATCCAAGTGAAATGAAAAAGAACTTGAGGAAATAATTTGAGGGAGTGGAGGGTGGAGTAGGGAAGCTATGTTTTCTAAAAGGCCTGAAAAAAAAAAGAATATGGGGGTAGCAGGTCTTAACTAAATGATTCATACTGAATATTAAACTCTGGATGCAGCCTCTGTCAGCTGGTGCATAATTTCTGGCAGATTTTTAGAGGGGCAGTGTTCCTTTCAGAAATTGAAACTGTTATGGCAGGAAAAGCATCTGAATAGTATTGCTCATGATTTTACTTGCTTCTCTTCAGTTTATGTATTTGTTATTGTTTTCTTAACCTGTGTCTTTTCAGAGTACCATGCTGAGACAAATCGGTATGCTTTCCTTTTAAGTATCTTTTTTCCTCCTCAAAGAATTGTTTTGTTTTTGTTTTGTCTGCGTGAGAGAAGCGAAAGAAACAACTTGTATTTGAGCACAGAGCAATAATAAAATCATTGTACTGTTACATGTGGTGTTCTTTGAGGAGATGATGTTACTGCGTGTTTGTGATATTTGGGACCATACTCTAGAGAAAGGCCATCCAGATTTTTTAGATCAAAATAAGAATAACATTGCAAAACTTTAAATTGAAAAAAGGGGATCATCTGAGACAAAGATGTACTAAAAATATGTATGCCATATGTTTTAAAGACGTTAAAAGGATGATGTCTAAGAAAAATGTTGATATAACAATATACTTTTCAATGTCATATATCACCATCTCAGCAGCAGCATCAGTGAGATTTACTTCTTATAATCTCTTTTAGGTGTCAGATTTAGCTTCACTGTTCAGTAAACAGGAAAACTAACTTTTCCATCCCACCTCCCCATACATACCTGCAAATCTCTCTGGGCTTCCTTCTACATTGTAACTACTGAAAACACCACTTCACTGCTTACTGATTTCTGTTCAGGCTATGTGGAGGATTCAAACAAAACACCATTGACATTTTGGTTCTGAGCATCTGAGCAGCTCTGAAGAGAGTTCTGTGGTCACACCCCAAAAAAGAATGTCTGTTTGATACACACAAAGAGGATTTTTAGTGAGTGCAACCAAGATTCCTTCTTGTGTAAAATAAACTGGGATCTTCATTGCAGTTCCTTACCAAATAAGCACAACAGATTCATAAGGGTCTGAACCAACTGCTCCACACTACCATGAGTTTCTTCAAGACACATGTCCCATTAGAAATATATCTGCTTTCACATATGCTATTGCCCACCACCTCTCAGCTCTTTGACTAATGCACCTTGTTCATTCATCCACGTTTCCCTTGGCTCAAATGAATTTTTGTCATCTTCTTCCATTTCCAATTAATTAATATCTTTATTCTGTCTCCTGCTTACTTGTTATTGCCCCTTTATTATTGCTGACTTTTGCAAAGGCAAAGATTCCAGATCCCAGCTGGCTTCCAAAGGAAATGGAAGAGCTCATTCCTAAGGAAATGACAGTGTCAAAATTCATGCGTCAGGAGGATAACCTTGTGGGAGTGTCTAACTGCCAATGGATACCAAGAAGGTAGGCAAACAGTGCCTCAATTCATATCAGAAGATGAAGAGTCTGTTCATGAAGACTCAGGACAACAACCATTCTTTGGATGAAACACAGAAATTGTTCATCGATTACAGAGCTCTTGAACTGATCTTCAGGTGAGATTTCACCAGGACTGCTGTTTGCCTGCATGTTCACATCTGAGGTCTGGGATCACCACATAGGAAAGTTTTAGGAGCCTGTCTAGCACTGCTTTGTCATTCTCATTTCTCCCTGAGGAGAGCACATCTACAGATACCTTTCCAACTTGCTCTCTGCTACAGATTGTATCAGGAACCCCCTGTGTGAGCACTCGAGTTTCCAACCTGAAAAAAACCGTGATGTTCTTCTGTACCTGTCATTATTACATGTGCAGAGGGAGGGAGAAATGACAGTCCTGGTCTCAGAGTTGCAGAGAGATGACACATAGCACTGAATCATAAATGCTGTATTGTCTTTAAAAGCTGAACTGGGGCTCTGAGCTGTGAGGGAATCTTCTGCCTGGCATTCAGGTATGTCAGAAAAGGTCTGCCCATCCTGTGCCCTGTGTGAGCCTAGTTCAGCCCCAGTATTAACCAAGGCATAGCAATGCAGTCACCACAGGCTTCTCAAAAGATCTAAGCATGTGGTTCCTTCCCTTTTTAAAAAGCAGTGGGTTATGAGCTGGTGGTGTGACAAAAGAGTCACACACAGAATATTTTTCTGTCATATGGCCTTTGTAATCTCTGCCTACAAACTATGAGCAGGGCAGAGGGTCTGTTTATTTAAGATAGAGAACATTTAATGGTAGCAATGCTCCTCTTTCCCTCTCTCCTTCTCCATCACTTGGGGAGGCACTCTTTATCAGGGAGTGTAGTGAGAGAACAAGGGGTAACGGGTATAAACTAAAAGAGGGTAAATTTAGACTAGACATTAGGAAGAAATTTTTCACTATGAGGGTGGTGAGACACTGGAACAGGTTGCCCAGGGAGGTTGTGGATGCCCCATCCCTGGAGGTGTTCAAGGCCAGGCTGGATGAGGCTTTGAGCAACCTGGTCTAGTGGAGGGTGTCCCTGGCCATGGCAGGGGGGTTGGAACTTGATGATCTTTAAGGTCCTTTCCAACCCAAACCATTCTATGATTCTATGATTCTATGATCATTCAAAAAGTCTCACAGGACACTCCAGCTCTCTGTGGGAACAGAGAACAAACCTGCTTCTGGGACTTCACCAGGTCATGGATTTCTCTTCGTGTTGTTTTGAGTAGCCACTTCAGGCTCAGGTAGCTAACGGGTTGCAGGGACATCATCACGTACAGGTTTTCATCTCTAGTTTTAGTAGGCAGTCTGCAGGTAGAGGCTCAGTTGTGGGTTGTGAGTTTCTTTGCGGATGGGTAACAAGAAAGGTGTGTTTAGCTATACTTGCAGCCACACTATCACTTCTAAAGAAACACAGTGTCACTGCATGCTCTATTGAATCAGAAAAATACTTTATTATCAATAGGAACTCCAGGCTGTTGATTCTGAAAAGGGCAGCATTACGATGTTTTGCACAGCCTCTGTGGCACACGTCCCAGACCTGGACAGGCTGTCACAGGGTATGGAGCAGTGTCACAGAAAACACAGGCTGGGTGACCCTGCTACCTTCTAAGACCTCAACTGTTGTACTTGGGAGCACTCAGAGCAAGAGATGTTTAATTTTTTTACTTATTTTTTGATGTATACTCTCCTTATAGAGCAAGCTAAGCAAACAAAGTATGAGATTACCATCATGTGGTCATTACATATTATTATATAAGGCACAATTTTTGAAGATGCTTAGGGTATTCCTTCCACCCTCTCATTTATCGCAGAGCACAGACAACTGAAGATGTCTTCCACTTCCACTTGGTTAAGGTTCATATCTTCTATGTCCAGATACAACCTTAGGATCTGTTAGTGAGGTGAACAGGCAACATTTCCCAGTATACTAGCAGGAACAAAATACAGTGAATTATTGTGTCCATCCTCACAGAAAGTACTAAAATTCTCACAGATCTGAAGTGGGAATCTGTAATTAACCATGCTGCAATAATGCTCAAATTTTCAGTGGATAATTCAATAGATAGTTTCTACACAGTTTAAAGACCCATGGAAATTTTTCTTGATTTTACCCACCTTATTCAAAAAAGAGGGTTTGGAGAATGACATCTGAAGTCCTGATCATCATTTCGCATACAGTGCATTTGCTGACCTTAAACTGGTCAGGCCACTGATAAGTAAGGGTTCAGTGTTGTGGGGCTTCATAAGAGGGAGGAGAAGATAGTCTCTCCCTTGAACATAGGTAATATTTTCTAAAATGCTAAGCCATGATAGTGAAGTAGTTTCAGCTCACAGGTCTGTCAACTCACAGAAGAAAGCCTACACTGCCCCTGCAAAAAAAGAGTATTACATTCATTGTTACTCTTCCCATATCCCCAAGACAGTTGAGTGCCGGGGTGTTAATTGGACATGAGCAAGAATAGAAAGAACACATGCAGGAAGAGAAACTAGGTTCATTTCCACTTATGAGGCTTTATTTGAGCCATGCTGGAGTGGCCTATGATATGCTACTATCCTTTGCCTGACACAGAAAAAAGGCCAGTATGACACTTTGTAGTGTGGTAAGGATTTGTGGAATAATTTTACTTTTCATAGCTCTGTATCACATGGAAGATGGAAGTATTAAGTCTAGGAGACTGAACTAATCTATCCTGAAGTAAAATCCCAGACCACATAGAGTGTGCTGTAAGGACAGAGCTTCAGTTTATTCACTCCTCCTATTGTACTATTAGCAAGTAATTACCTAGACCTAGACAATGAAGCCTGGAAGCTGTGTTAAATTTTCTCTTTGGAAATCCTCTCCATAGCCTTATCTTCAGACCATCTAACTTCGTGTGGTTCATTGAAGAATGATCCCTGCCACACTAGGAAGTGTTAGCAGTGATCATGCAAAAAAGGCATGTCGGATCAGTCACATTCGTGGAGAGGGCCACTCTCTGAAAGACAGTGAGAATAACCAGCAGGCAAAAATATAACTAAAGAAATCCTTTTGTAGTCCCCTTTGTTTTTCTCTTTAGTAAATGGAATGGGAAATATGTAACATTTCTATTCTTAGTCATACCGCCAGAGTACTGCCCTGCCATTAACAAAAATTATTTGCCTGTCTCTAACTGCAGCTTTGTTTGTCTGCCTATCACCATAGTGTCCAAACACTGTACAGTTTAATCAGAGCTTTGTAATGAGGACCATAACAGAACTTCAGAGAAAACATGTGTCTTTCCTACTATCTCTTGATAGGTTAAAAAAAACCCCCAAAGCAAGAAAAAAAAACCCAAAACATTAGGGGACAAATTCTGTTCCCTAGCAAGCTTGCAGATCTATGTCTCACTGAAGTTAAGAGTCACAGGTGCACATAGGAGGGTAAAGATATGAGATCCAATCTATATATAGCCCTCTTGAATAAAACTACTGTCAAGTATTTAAGATGTCCTGTTTCCAATGTTTATTCAGAATGTATTTTTGGTGCATCTAGGAACATTATACTAACAAATAAGCAAGCCTGAGTAATGAGAATGTAGCACAGCTGATGTTCTTAAAGGTAAATATGAAAGTTTGTATCACTTCTAGTACGAATGCAGATATAGCTCCCAACACTACATTCCACACTGACATGTGATCAGTGACTAAGGTCAGCTCCACATGAACGACTGAAAAGGTAAAAGAAGTTCTCTGATCATGAATCCTCCCAGGGTATCATAACATTACTTAAAAGCCTTGGAGTTTCTGAGTAGAAGAGGACTGGCTAAAGGTCAGTCATAGGTCTATTTACTGACAAATGTTCTAATGCTTTGAAACGAAAGCTACTGTAAATATTCTTCTAATAGTCTCATTTTCTCTACAGTATACTATGATTTAATAACTGTTGTTTTATAAACAGAAATGTGTAACCTACCAGTAGAGGTGAGGAAGGCCCTCATCATAATCAAGTCATGAAGTAAATTTGTTCAGACTATGAACACTAACATTCAGAATGAAGTGGTTTGTTCTGGTTTCAGCTGAAACAGAGTTAACTTTCTTCGTAATAGCTAGCAAGAGGCTATGTTTTGGATTTGTGCTCAGAAGAAAGCTCGTAACAGTAATGTTTATAGTTGTTGCCAGGACAGCACAAGGTCTTTCAGCTTCTCTGATGCCCACAGGTGCTTGAGAAGCTATGCAGGAGCATAGCCCAATGGCTACCCTGGGATTTGATTTTAAATTCGGGATTGAGCCAAAGTGGCCAATATTCTATTCCATAACATATATGTCATGCCCAGAATACAGGTGAAAGACCTCTGGGACCTCGTCCCTATTTTGTTCCAGACCCCTTTGTCTCCGGGTCAGCTCTCTTTCCAGGTTGTCTCTCTCTCTCTCTGGGTGGTCCCCCTCCCAGGGCCTTCTCCCTCCCTCAGTCAGCTCTTGGTCTGGGACACTCAGGCTGTTATCTCCATTCTGGGAGTGCCGTTTCAGAACTCTCCCTGCTCCAGGATCATTAGCTGGCAATGGGCTGAGCCTTGATCATCAGGTGGTGAGAGTATAACAGTGTATCACCCATTTGTATATTTGTAGATACTATTATTTTCAACATTATTGCAGTTCAGTTATTTGATTGTTCTTATCTTATTGCACAAAGTTTTTTTCCTTCTTCCCTTTTAATTCTCTCCCCTATCCCCAGGATGGGGGTGGGTGAGTGAATGGGTTCTGCGAGGTTGGCTCCCAGCCAACAGTAAACCCATCACATGTTTAAACAACATGCAGAAAATAAGGCCAAATTCTTCCAATAGTTTTGATTAGATTCTGGAGCATTTTCACTGACTCTGTTTAGAATATTCCAGAATTAAACATAAAAGTACTTGTATCTGACTACTGGTCCATGGAGCAGGGAGACCAGATCTGGTACCAGCTCAATATTGGCATAAATCTGGGAATTACTTCAGTGAAGTTCAAGAGAAAGATTTACATCTGTCTGCATCAGAGGTCTAAAGGTCTGATTTCCAGTCCAAAACAGTTTTTGGCTTGGACTGCACAAATGTACTAGGAATAAAGACAAAGTAAGAACCCTCTCTAAATATCCCAACAGGCAATAGTTTTTTGTCAGAATATGCAGATTTAAGTGAATGCTATTCATCCTGTTAATTCATCTTGAGTGCACAGAGAAAGAGAGTAGAGGAATGGGAAAAGACTAGGCTCTATGGTTTCCCCATAATCCTGTATGCTGGAGTTAATAAGGAAAATTGCAAAGCTTTGGAATATTTCCTAATACCCAAATGGATTTTGTGGCTTTGACAACAAAACTATTTGTGCATAGAGATAGGAGTAAAACTGATTTTTTTAATGATACATAACAAATCAACAAAGAAATACTTTTGCAACATGAGGCCATGACACGTTATTCAATTTATAATTCATTATACTATGAAACTGAAGTTTTATGACATCATTAAGTGCATATGAAGTAACAAGAAATCAACAAGTATCAGAAAAATTATTTGAAAACACCCTCGTAATATGACAAACAAATAATTCTACAGTTTTTACATCAGTAGAGTAACAATAAAAGGCAATGTTTGAGATAAATGCAACAAAACATGAAAAGAAAAAGGCCTTATAATCATGTCCTTAATTATAGAACTGGAACAGTTTTTCTGAACTCATTTAAAAAACTGTTTTTGGGTTTTAATTCATACAAAGTTACTTGGTACTTGAAGCGTACAGAGTATATATTCGTATTTGCTTGTCATTCAGTGTTGCATTTAAATACCATTCTCTAAGAAAGAACTGAGGATAAATTCAAGCTGTTAGTTTAGTGCCTGTCAGTTTTTTGTGAATATTATCTATCTAAACATTTTGAATGGAGTACTGACAATACAACACACAATTCTGCCATCCTTCCTCACACATACAAACAACTTGATCCATGGAAATTTCCACTAGTTCTAGACGGGTTTCACAGAATGAAATGATCATAGAATCATAGAATCATAGAATCATAGAAAGGCCTGGGTTGAAAAGGACCTTAAAAATCATCTAGTTTCAACCCCCTGCTATGGGCACGGTCAAAAACCACTAGAGCAGCCTGCCCAGGGCCCCATCCAGCCTGGCCTTGAATGCCTCCAGGGATGGGGCATCCACAGCTTCTCTGGGCAACCTGTGAAGTGAGCGAGTGAAAAATTTCCACCTAACATCCAACCTAGAGGTTGGATACCTAGAGGTAGAGGGGGAGAATCACCTCCCTCTCCCTGCTGGCCACCCCTTTTTTAATGCAGCCCAGGACACAGTTGGCCTTCCAGGCTGCAAGCACACACTGCTGGCTCATGTCCAGCTTCTCATCCATCATGATCTTTAATGTATTTAAGATTGGGGGGGAGGAGAGGGGGAAATCAGATGTACTGAGTACTTACAGTACAGATTAGAGGTGGCAGTTCTAAAGACCAAAACCAATACAAATGTGTATGTTCTCTATAACCATTCAGAAAAAATCTGAAAAACTTAACACATTTTTACCTTTTTTCTTTTTTTTCCTTTTTAACTATTGATACAAAATAATTTTATTTCCTCTATGAAATCTTAAAACTAAGATTAACAGGATGATTGATTTCCAGAACTGTGTAACAAAATTTATGTCTCTATATCTATGTAGATATCTATATGAAAGGTATGTATCTAGTACTTTAAACATTACAGTCAGTGATGTCTGGAGAGCAATTTAGCTAACCAGCTGCCTACTTGCGGGGAGATGTAGAACTCCTTAGACTCCATTCACTGTATTGACTAGATCTTCAACAAAGGATTCAGTTTCACAATCACAGGCATTTTGGGTGTTGTCTCATCTTATTTCAACCTTTACATTTTGTTGTATAAATAGTGCTCTTTTAACACAGAAACTAAAATTTTGAAATAAGAGTATCAGTAACACAAAATGTCTTTTTTTTTCCTACATCTAAATATGTCAAATCTTACAAGTGAGAGCCCTGAACAAGGATGGTGCCACTCAGCATCAATAACACAATCACTACCTGTGACCCTCACCTAATACTGTTCTCAGGGGACTGTTTTGCATAGAATAAAAAAATTGGCAGCTACTGTATCCTGTTATTATGAGTCATTATTCAGATATTTTTGACAGTTAAAAGTATTGCTCTTGATATTGAAGCAAATACTTCTGTAGCTTCTTGTTGGAATTCTGTCTCATATGTGAATTAGAGGATTTCAGGCTTCATACTGGGGTGAGAAAAGACAAATATTTCATTGAAGAATGTGATAGAGAAACCTAAGCCATGTATCAAGTTGTGTAACCGCTTAGATACCATAATTAATGTTTTATTATACTGAGATAAGTGTGAATAAATGATAAGCTTTACTTAACATACTGAGCCGAGAGAAGGGTCAGGAGTTTGAGGGAAGATATCAGAACTCTAAATGGAGGAGGAGGAGAATTGATGAAAAATCAAATTAATCTCTGAGAAGATATATGTGGTGAGTAATATCATACTTCATTTTTTTCTGCTGTTCTATGATATTAGAGCTGCCTTTCAGGCCCAGGAAAGTTGCCCCCAATGGTAGTGGAAAAGATAATATAAAAGTGTATAAATATTATAGCAATAATGTAAAACCATACAATTTTATGGCCATTTCAAGGTCAGAAAATGGACCAAGGAGGAGGTTAATTTTTTACTGCCTCTTTCTCTCTCTAATGCACAGACAGCCATGTGCAGATTACTCTAAGCACACTACTTCAAAATCTGCTTTACAGATGGCAGGGCAGAGAATGGTATCAAAAAAGATCACTGCATCATGAAATGATACCCCAGTGAAATAACAAGAAGTTATGCATGAATTACAGTTCTGGTGGAACGGGTAACTCAACCAATTAAGATGTGAGCTCAGTTTTAATGCATATTTTGTATTCAGAAAGAAAAAAGTACCAAAAAACCCTCAAAAAGTACGCCTCTCAGCTAAACAATATGAAGCTTTGACACAAGGTGCATTCTGTGTTCTATTACACAAAGGAAGGGGAAAGCTTTTCCGTACTAAGGATGACCTCTTTATTTGCATGTCTAAAATACAATATGTGGCTAATAAAACATTCAGGAGCAATCACACCACAAAACAATGCAGTAGTACATCTTTATCTTCAGGGACATCAGTCATAGACACAAACGTGCACTGAGCATCTATTCAAGCAACTCTGTTTTCTTTCTGATTGAGTTTACATGCTGAAAGCTGTTACCCAAAAAAAGGTCAATAGTGTCAAGCAAGGAGTTTCAAATTACTTTTTTCCACTGCTTTTTTTGACATTTTTTCTACAATGATCACAAAGTTAGCACTATATTGCTGTTTTATCTGCAACATTACAAATAATTTAGGCCTTATGTAGTTTTAACCCCTTATTTGAAACCTAACCCCTTTGTGTTCTCTGAGTTGTAAATGATACAGCTTTATGTTAGCTTAGAGTAAAATGGTATCTTAGGATATTTCAAAATGTGACTTGAGATTGCATTTTTTTACTGACAGTATAATGTGGAAGCAATTCCTAAAGTCTAGATAATCACACACTTGTTTTGTGCCTATTTTCACAGCAAATGGTTCCTAAATTTAGTTAAAGCTGGTCTGATGACTTGCCTGCTAGCACACGGCCACAGCAGAGCAGTTGGAACTTGATGATCTTTAAGGTCCTTTCCAACTCTAACCACTCTATGATTCTATGATTCTATGGCACTACCAAAACAAAAGATTTAGGTTAGTACCTCAGGCTTACTAGCACAATCAAAGAGCTAAACTTAAGTGACAACACGAATGTACCACCAGTTTGACTTACTTAAAAAAGAAAGAAGATAAGCAACACTGTAAGGAAAGCTTTGTCCCAAAATGAAGGTCTCACCAGAAATTCAGTAGTCCCAGAAGTCTTATACTTTTGAATTTCCAGTAACTTAGACTGTTACTGATATACCCCAAAGAAGTTTCAAGGTTTCTGTGATGGGTTTGCCCTTGGTTGAGGGCCAACCCATCTGTTCACTCAGTCCTGCCCCCCCCCCCCCCCCCACCCAAGGGGTAAAGGAAAAAAAGGATTCATGCATTGAGATAAGAACAATTTAATAACAAAACTACAAATAATATTGAAAATAATACTATATACAAATATACAAATGAGTGGTACACAGTGATACTGCCCCCCCACACGATGGCCAAGGCTCAGCCTGTTCCTGGATAATGATTCTGAAGCAGGGAGAGTCCCAAATCCACACTCACGGAACGAAGATAACAGTCCGAGCGTTCCAGACTGAGAGCCAACCCGTGGTTGGGGGGAAAGGCCTTGGGAGAGAGACCACCTGGAGAGAGATGACCTGGAGAAAAAGAGATCCTGAAACAAAAGGGGCCGATCTTCCGGAGGGTCCTCACCTATGTACTGGGCATGACAGTGTATGTTATGGAACAGATTATTGACCACTTTGGGTCTCAATTATGAACCTAAGATCAAATCCTGGCCTAGTAACTGGGACTGTGGTCCCTCCCAGCTTCTCCTGTTTACAGACAGCCAGAGAAGCTGAAAGACCTTGGCAGCCACATAAACATCACTTTTTATCAACTTTCTACTGAGCACAAATCCAAAACATGACCTCTTGATAGCTATTATGAAGAAATTTAGCTCTGTCTCAGCTTAACCCAGGACAGCTTCTCAGCAAAATAGTTGAATCTTGCCACCCTGACTTCCCAAGGTGAGGGCCAGTCAAAACTGGAATTCTCCTCTCCAGAAAAAAAGGAGGGAGAAAAGGGTGGAAGATGTGGGACAAATAGAGAAGAAGAAGAAGGGACAGGAAGGAGTGCCAAAAATTCCTCTATTGCCGTAGAAGGATAAAGATGTCAAATGAAGCTTAACCCACAGAGCATCTACCAGCTTCTGTTTCCCTACCACATCTTTGGTAGTAGCAACCAGCCTGACTTGCTACAGCTCTGGCACAGACAGAGAAGAGAAATGTCTTGTCTGTCCATCTTCAGCGATGTGATCCCCCGAGCAGCTGATCACCACAGAAGTTCCCAAAGATGTCACTGGCAATGTGTGTGTTGTAAAAGAAGTGAAAGTGTCATTGCCACCACTTGAAAGTTAGGAGAGGCATAAAAATATGTGAAAGAAAAAGCCATAATTTTCAGATGTGACAGTTTCACATAGTTGTTGGGACTGGAAACTGATACAGCAGAAATTACATACCAGTTGAAGTATCTGATTTCATATCTTTCTCTACTTCACCTCCAGGATTCTATAGCCAGGAGCTTGTTTATGTCAGACTAAAACATGTCTGACTGAACCCTGTGCAACCCATCACCCGTGAGCTTCAGCTAGCTTTTAACATAAATGACAGTAGAAAAGAGCTCTATATTGAGTAAAGCCAAATACTGTTTTGACAATACAAAGATCTCTAGCTTTCACTAATCAGCAACTAGTGCACTTATAGACATATAGAATCAAGTGCAATAAAAATGTACTCATTTATTCAAAGTGGAACAGCCTTAAGGAGAGCAATTGTGAGAGATTCTTCCCAGAAGTCTCCAGAGAGTGACAGAGGTTTTAACCACTTAACTCTGTGTCCCAAGTGATGGGAATATACATCAGATGGGAACTGTTTCTTTAGTCTGTATTTTACAGTCTACCACACAACTCCGTTCATTTATAAGTAGGAGTATGAGATGCTACCCTCATATAAGTAAGTATAAGAATAGATACCACAACAGGCACGTGGATACCTTTTTTTCTTTCTTTTTCTGATTTTCCAGAGTTCATTGTCCTCTTTTACTTTCATGCTTATTTAACTGTCAGGACACTACAATCTGTATCATCTTTATGATAAAATGTTACGGTCCTTTTGTATACCACATGTTCTTCATTCATATTTCTACTTAATTTCTAAGATGTTTTGAGATATTAAAAGAGACATTTTGAGATTTTTTTGAAGGGCTTTGATTATTTGTTTATATGTCTGTTTTTAGGAAATACTTATATTTTTAAGGATTGCTCAATCAAGGAAAATAAATTACCCATGAATCTCAATGAGCTGCTTAAAACCTACCCAGTTCTGATGATGTGGTATAAACCCTTGAAATGCTGAAATTGTTATCTTCTCTTATTACATGAGATTCTGCCTGAGAATCATGGTAAAACGATACACCTATCCTAGAATCATAGAATCATAGAATGGCCCAGTGTTATCAAGAGCTGGCCGGAATCAAGACAACACTCAATATGAGTTAAGCTTCTTGTTCGCTTTATTCAGGGTTCAGGGGTAATATATAGCATTCCAAGCCTTGCATGCGTTTACTTTTCTAACGCGATTGGTCTGCTACCTGCATGCATGCAGTGTGCACGCGGCAGCAGAGCATAGACATTGGCTCTTGCCCTCTTGGCAGGTCCACCTCCCACTGGGCTTCTCCCACCCCTTCTGCTGTTTACCAGTTCTCCTACTTCTTTTCCCTTGCTGTTTTTTCCCAGGAGAGCTCAAGGACTCTCAGGCCTCTTTATCGAAGTTTGGATTGTGCACATACTTATGTTCCTGCTCACTGAACCATTCTTCTACAGCCCAGGTTGAAAAGGACCATAGTGATCATCTAATTTCAACACCCCCGCCATATGCAGGGCCACCAACCACTAAACCAGGCTGGCCTTGAATGCTTCCAGGGACGGGGCATCCACGACCTCCCTGGGCAACCTGTTCCAGAGTGCCACCACCCTTTGGCTGAAAAACTTTCTCCTAATCTCTAACCTAAACCTCCCCTGTCTTAATTTAAAACCATTCCCCCTTGTCTTATCACTATCCACCCTCGTAAACAGGCTTTCCCCCTCCTGTTTATACGCTCCCTTCAAGTACTGGAAGGCTGCAATGAGGTCTCCCCGGAGCCTTCTCTTCTCCAAGCTAAACAAGCCCAGTTCCCTCAACCTTTCCTCATAAGAGAGGTGCTCCAGCTCTCTGATCATCTTAGTGGCCCTTCAAGAGCTCCACGTCTTTCTTGTGCGGGGGACCCCAGGCCTGGACACAGTACTCCAGATGGGGCCTCACAAGAGCTGAGTAGAGGGGCACAATCACCTCCCTCTCCCTGTTGGCCACCTCTTTTTTAATGCAGCCCAAAACACAGTTGGCTTTGCGAGCTGTAAGCACGCACTGCCGGCTCATATCCAGCTTCTCGTCCACCAGGACCCCCAAGTTCTTCTCCGCAGGGCTGCTCTCAAGGAGATCTTCCCCCAGCTTGTATACCTGGAGTTGCCCCGACCCAAGTGCAGCACCCTGCACTTGGCCTTATTAAACCTCATTAGGTTTACACAGGCCCACTTCTCCAGCCTGTCCAGGTCCCTCTGGATGGCTTTCCTTCCTTCCAGTGTGTCGACAGCATCACTCAGCTTAATATCATCCGCAAACTTGCTGAGGGTGCACTCGATGCATTCGTCTATGTCAATGATGAAGATGTTAAAGAGCACCGGTCCCAAGAGGGATCCCTGAGGGACACTGCTCGTGACCGGCCTCCACCCTGACACAGAAACATTAATCATAACCCTTTGGCTGCGTCCGGCCAGCCAATTCCTAATCCATCGTACAGTCCATCCTTCAAATCCACACCTCTCCAATGTAGAGAGAAGGATGTGGTGAGGGACCATGTCAAAGGCTTTGCAGAAGTCCAGGTAGATGACATCCATTGCCCTTCCCCTGTCCACCAAAGCTGTCACTCCATCATAGAAGGCCACCGGATTGGTCAGGCAAGATCTGCCCTTGGTGAAGCCATGCTGACTGTCTCGAATCACCTCTTTGTCTCGTATGTGCCTTAGCATAGCTTCTAGGAGGATCTGTTCCATGATCTTCCCAGGCACAGAGGTGAGGCTCACTGGCCTGTAGTTCCCCGGGTCTTCTTTTCTCCCTTTCTTAAAAATGGGATGAGGACCTTACTGTTCAGAGGTAAGTAAATAATGTTGAATCTTCTGTAGCAGTTAAATAATTTTTGTGAGCTTTTTTTTCTGTTTCTTTTATTTCTGATTTCCATTCAGGGAATTAGATCTTAAAATGAAGTAATTTTGAATTAAGTTCCAAAGGATGAATTTAAAAAAGGTTGTTTTCATAAAATCCAGATAAGGCATTTATCCTTCCAACATTAATTTTGTTGATCTCCTGATATGAAAGGTAGTATTTTCAGGTGGATACTGCTGTTGATGGTTGACAGCGAAAGCAAGAAGCTCACACATGAAGAGGACATAATTTTGAAAAAGTATCAACAGGAGAAAAGTGGGAGGAATATTGTAAACAAATTGGCTGAATTAAAGCTAGCAATACTTCCAAACTAGGCTGGGGGAAAAAAAAATGTACAAGGGTAACAGGGAGATTAATAAAGACAAACAAGACTTTTTGGCAAGTAGTATTTATTTTGTGTATGTATTAGTCAAATCTAATCTCATGGCCTTGATCCTGTTTCTTAACCTTTCCTGGCAGTCATTGTTTAGGCTTCTCATAGGCTACTCATAGTCACAATTAATTAATTGCAATAACATTTCCATTTCAAGAAATATTTTTTTTTACCTTTGGAAATTGGAAATGACAGGATTCTCTACAGAGGTAAAAAGGCACTTAAGCAACTTCTTCTATGATTTAAATTAACCATTGCATTTTACATATGTATTTTTTTATATCCGTAATGTCCTGAGCTCATTAATTCATAATTTCATTCTTTCTTTACTTCCAGTCAAGTGGCAGTGGGGGCAGGGAGGGAACAGAATTAGTACTATGTTCCATTGGTGTAATCACTTTATCAATCTTTGCCACAACTTTCTTCTGATATACCTTGACTAAGTATACCTTTCTTTTTTCTTTTTTTTTAAATCTGTATCTACTTAATTACTTTGTCTAATTATGAAAGTCTGTTTTCTGAAAATGGACTCTTCAGACACCCATTTGCATCTTTATTTCAATTGGAAAGCCTTTGGCCAGAAATTTGTAGAAATTTGGCTTTTTGCATATAAACATATGACTCTAAATGTTTGGCTGGGAGCTGGCGTTTCATCATTCTGGGACACTGCAGCGTTATGGTGTGTTACACAACATAATGACCTTATAGTTTGACATGATGAATTGTTTACTCCCTCTAGTAAAAGTAAAGGCTTTTAGTTTGTGCTGACCATAAACTGGCTATTTGCTCTGTACATCAATATTGTACGGCTGCTACTCAGAAAATGCATTTTTTAAGCAGCTCCATGTGTTTGGCCAGCTTTGCCTCTGAGCTTTAGTAGTAATTTTGTAATGAAAGCATTATGAACTCACATGCAGTTCTGTCCTGGTTTCAGCTGAGACAGAGTTAACTTTTTTCATAGTAGCTAGTGTGAGGCTATGTTTTGGGTTTGTGCTGAGAAAAAGCTGACAACATACTGGTGTTTACAGTTGTTGCCAGGACAGTCAAGGACTTCTCAGCTTCTCTGCTGTACCAGTGTCTGCAGGTGCAGGAGAAACTGGGAGGGAGTATAGCCCAAAATTACTGGTTTAGGATTCAACTTTAGGTTTAAGATTGAGACCCAAATTGGCCAATGGTACATTCCATATCTTGCACATCATGTCCAGTATACAGATGAGCATCTGTCTGGAAGTTTGTTCTCTCTCTATGGGTTGTCTCAGTCCCTCTGTCAGCTCTCTTGGACTCTTTTCTCTTCTCCAGGATTTCAGTTTCAGGACTCTCTCTGCTCCAGGATCATTAGCTAGGACTGGGCTGAGCCTTGGTCCCTGGGCAGAAAGCAGTTTTACTGTGGATCATTCATTTGTGTGTTTGTAAATTTGTATATATTACTATTATTATTATAATAATTAATTTCAATTTTATTGTAGTTTAGTTATTAAATTCTTCTTATCTCAACCCATGAGCCTCTTTTCCCTTTACCCTTCCCCATTGCGGGGGGGGTGGGGTGGGGGTGGTGGAGGGTGAGCTGGCTGTGTGGTGTTTACTGCTAGCTGGGTTTAAACCATGACAAATTCAATGCAAATTTGTCTATAGGATCTTCTCTCCCAGGCACTGCTTCTGTTGGCTATTTCTATTAAAGAGTAAATACATAAGCAATATTTTTAAGGAATTTGACTTTAGCATGCTAATTCCCCAAGCAGTCATTCAAAAATAAATAAATTTAAAAGGAGATCATTTATATTTAATCATTAAATTATTAAAATTCCTTTTATCAGACTGTGGAAAAACAACATGATTGTAATCTGTGACCTTCGTACAAGCAGCTTGTTCTAGAAGTGAGCTGGATTTCAATCTCAGGCTAGGAAAAAAAAAAATATATATATAAAGCATGAAGTGCATGATTTAAAACTCATAGAAGGCAGCAGTTTTCAGCTGTCTTTGGATCAAGTTCACAGTTTTGTTAGCAAAGGATACTCAGCTGATGTGTTTTACATTGCTCGTAATAGAACAAACTCAGCCATGATGTATAGGAATTCAGTGTGCAAGGAGCATAAGATAAAATCCTTAGCTTAAATAGTATATTAATTTTTATTTTTGTCTTCTGGTTCTTAACTGAAGGAAAGTATTTACTCTCTTTCTGCGTGCTTCCTAGTATACCCAGATTCAGATTGTACTTTCCTGTCTCCTCTGTTTTACGAGACTGTTAATCAATATTAATTTCAAATCCATGTTCTTTATTATTATACTTTTCAAAATATGTAAATGATCTTGGGAACAGCCACATGATAAAACAAAAAATAAAAATTCTACAGTTTATTTTTCATAATGTAAAGTAGAAAATTATAGGGAGAGTGCAGTTTTTCTGTAATTAAAACAAATTTTTACTGTTAGGCAAATTTTGGCTCTCATCAAAATCCCCCAAGAAGAAAAGGGTAGTGGTGGTGCCCAAAAATAAGTTTCCCCACCCCATTAATTTAAAACGAGAATAATTTTGTCTTGTTTTGCCACATATTATCTGGAAAAAATCAAACCAAACGAAAAATCTACTTGTTTTAGAGAACACAAATATATTTTCTTTATTCACTTCTTTTTAGTTTTATCCTGCAAAGACGTGTTGCATGCAAAAAAAAAAAAAAAAAAGAATAAAAGGTTTCTACACCTGGGTCAATGAGTCACACAGACCAATGTTTATTGTATTAGCTACTATAATATAACACGTGTTGACTGGTCTTCATAACCTCAGAAGGAGCAGGATATCAGTTCTGATTTTTAACATTTCTCTGTCACTGGCTAAACATATAATATCATGTCTTGATTTCCTTTTCTTTAGAACGGTACAGACCGCAATGCTTTAGAGGTGGTAGGGATCCCCCTTGCTGATGGCTATGGCACAGGCAAAGGCGCAATATCCTTCCCATGCCTGTGCATACCCCTGTCTGGCGTGTGACAGTGTTTGGCTTTGTTCTTTCACATGCACTGTCTGTGCTTAGCACTGGAGGGAAGAAAAGCTCACAAAGATTTTACTGAGGGTTATAAAATTCTGGTGGGATTGGATCCTAGCACCCCCAAGGCAAGAGCTGCCCTTGCTTTTGAGCAAGAATTATAAATGTCTTCCAGTAGGGATAAAGTCTGCCTGTCACTTTGACAAACAAACAGTAGTTCTGCAAGGCATTTGGAAACATGTAAAGTGTTATGCATCCTTTCTCATCTGAATCAGTAGGAACTTTGCTATTAGTTCCTAGAGCACAAAAACATGGATGATTGGTTCTATTTATACAGCCATACTAATTAATGCTCATGTTTAGACAATATCAAGTCTTTGAGGATTTTTCTTTTCCCTTAGTATTTCCCCAAGGTAAAGAGGATCAGATTTCTGGTAGGAATTTCTAGGCTTATTTTATTTATCATTTTTAAAAGACTACTGTCACACCTGGATTTTTCCAGCCTCTTTTTTTTTAATCCTCTGATACCTGCCCCAATGGCCATGACTTTTCAAAATAATTATTAACAGTGGCTCAGTGATCTAATTAGCTAATTCCCTGTGGGAAGCCTGAAGAAGGCCAAAAGATTCAAATGTTGGTTACCTAGAAACAGGAAAAATTGTATTAAAATAAGTTTTATAATGCTGTATGAGTTTTCTGAAGATACAATTTGTGTGCTTTTGAAAAAAAAAAACTATTGCATTTTAATTATGATCAACTTTTCGCATATCTTTATACTTCTGCAGAGATTGTTTAGACAAGCATAAACATACATTTTCTTGATGAAAATAATTTTGTTTTCATGATTACACTTGCTGACTCTTCATAACTTAAACTGCTAGAAAGGGATCTCAAAGGAGTGGCTTAGTCTGTTCCCTTAAGGTCAAGAGCTTCACAAGTGGATGTAAGTAATTGAGTTATAGGGCAAAGATGAGTAAAGCTTTTAGGAAGTTAGGAAGAAAAATACTCTTGATAAAGAAATGAATCTAATTTAGAGTGTTATTTTAGTACATAAATTGTCTAATTATATTGTATCTCACAGGAAAATTTCCTATTAACTACAAAAAATGAGAGAACCATTCTGAACAAGTTACAAGGAATTTTATAACAGAGTAGAGGAATTAGATGTTTGGTAAAACTTAGTGTGAAAATGAAAACTAATGTTTTGTCACTTAAGTATAGCTAAGTAGTTGGGATGGCAGAGCGCTACCGTTTTCTAAGGAGAGTACTTGCAGCTTTCAGGGTGGTAATTCTTCTAAACAGGTATAGAAATGTGTTTACATCTACATCTCAACTAGTCATAGGAAAATCACTGTAGGAAAATTGGCACTTTTAGGTCACCAATCATCCCACCATGATCTACTTGTGTAAAACAGATGAGATGAATCCTGCCCTACAGCTTTTTCTGACTATAAAGAAAACCCAAAATGCCTAGCCCCATGTGGCCATATCTGTTTGGGACCTTCACAATGAGGGTTTTATTTAGTGACATTAAACAGAGGTACGTAACACAACTCAGGTTCATCAAGGGATTTTGAGACTTCTGCATGGGACAATTATGAGCATAGCCTACGTTGCCTGTCCTTCTCCGGACAATCAGATGGATGTCAGGTGGTGTATCTAGGGCATCTCTAATGAGAGTCTGGGTGACTATATTGACCTGATAACATTAAGTGAAAAGTAAACACCCTCTCCTTACACTGAGAGCTCTTACATTATTTAATTATGTTACTGGCACATTTACATATTATCCTTTATTGTCTTTCAGCTTTCTGATTCAAACCTCTTGGAAATCGTCATGGTCTGTAGTTCTGCCCCACCTGCAATCATGACGCTTGAGCTGGGAGAAAGGTTATGTTTTTTCTTCCAGCTCACAATAGAGTCACCAGAATAGTGTTGCACTGCTACAGTAAAGATAGCCTGAAAGGAAACTACATATTATTTTTTGTGGAAATGAACAGCGAAAACAACAGCATCTTTGAAAATCATCTCCTTGGGAATTAATCTCTAAGCCCTATGGTGTTATCTTTGTCATTGTCTAATGTGCCGGTCACTACAGAACTAAAGAGCCTGCCCAGGACAAGTTAGGTTTATCTGGAAGCAAGCCCTCTGACACTAATTCCTGGGTCATTGCTTTCTGTTTTCTCTGATTCAAGAGTGGACACTGACTGATAATGTATGTTATTACTGTAAATCACAGTGTTAATGAGCCCTCATTTTGAAAAAGAGATAGGTGTCATTTGAGATAGATGACAAATAATACACAATGCAAGACCAATCTACTTCAGAAAACATAGTTTTTCCTTGTTACTTACACTGCTCCCTCCAAACATTTAAAACATATGAATTCATAGTGGCTATTTACTAATATAGGAACTTTTAACACTGGAGATAGCCTAGGTGTATTTATCCAGTTAAAGGTTCCTTTGCTAACAGTGTAAGTTGCACCTGCGTTACTCTTTCAGAGAATCACAGAATTACAGAATGTTAGGGATTGGAAGGGACCTCAAAAGATCATCTAGTCCAATCCCCCTGCCGGAGCAGGAACACCTAGATCAGATCACACAGGAACGCATCCAGGCGGGCTTTGAATGTCTCCAGAGAAGGAGACTCCACAACCTCTCTGGGCAGCCTGTTCCAGTGCTCTGTCACCCTCACCGTAAAGATTTTTCTCATATTCAAGTGGAACCTCCTATGTTCCGGCTTGAACCCATTGCCCCTTATCCTACCACTGAATGTCACAGAGAAGAGCCTGGCTCCATCCTCCTGACACTCACCCTTCACATATTAACAAACATTAATTAGGTCACCCCTCAGTCTCCTCTTTTCCAAGCTGAAGAGACCCAGCTCCCTCAGCCTTTCCTCATAAGGGAGATGCTCCATTCCCTTCATCATCTTCATGGCTCTGCGCTGGACTCTCTCCAGCAGCTTCCTATTCCTCTTGAACTGAGGGGCCCAGAACTGGACACAATATTCCAGATGCGGTCTCACCAGGGCAGAGTAGAGGGGGAGGAGAACCTCTCTTGACCTACTGACCACCCCCCTTCTGATACACCCCAGGATGCTATTGGTCTTCTTGGCTATGAGGGCACAGTGCTGGCTCACGGTCACCCTGTTGTCCACCAGGACTCCCAGGCCCCTCTCCCCTACACTACTCTCCAACAGGTCAGTACCCAACTTATACTGGAACCTGGTGTTGTTCTTGCCCAAATGCAAGACTCTACACTTGCTCTTGTTAAATTGCATTAAATTTTTCACTGCGCAAATCTCCAGCCTGTCTAGGTCTCGCTGGATGGAAGCACAGCCTTCTGGCGTGTCAGCAACTCCCAGTTTCGTATCATCAGCAAACTTGCTTAGGGTGCACTCTACTCCCTCATCCAAGTCGTTCATGAATATATTGAATAGCACCAGTCCCAATACCAAACCCTGGGGACTCCACTAGATACATGCCTCCAACTAGACTCCATCCCATTCACCACAACTCTCTGGCTTCTTTCTCCAGCCAGTTCACAATCCATCTCACTACCCGATCATCCAGATCGCACTTCCTCAGTTTAGCTGCGAGGATACTGTGGGAGACGGTGTCAAATGCTTTTCTGAAATCAAGATAGACCACATCTACTGCTTTGCCATCATCAATCCACCTGGTAATGTCGTCATAAAAGGCTATCAGGTTGGTCAAGCATGACTTCTCCTTGGTGAAGTCATGTTAACTGCCTCTAATGACCTTCTTATCCCTGAAATGCCTAGAGAGAGCATGAAGAATAAGTTGTTCCATCACCTTACCAGGGATGGAGCTGAGGCTGACTGGTCTATAGTTACCCAGGTCCTCCTTCTTGCCCTTTTTGAAGACTGGTGTGACATTCGCTTTCCTCCAGTCCTCAGGCACCTGCCCTGCTTCCCACGACTTGCCAAAGATGATGGAGAGTGATCTAGCAATGACTTCCGCCATCTCCCTCAGCACCCGCATCTCATCAGGACCCATGGATTTATGGGTGTCCAGATTACTTAACCACTCCTTAACCCAGTCTTCATCTATCAGAGCAGGTTTTAACCCTTATTACTATTTTTGCTTATTCTGTAAAAGTGTGTTGCTTTCCTTTAAGTGTAAAAATTTAAAAAATAGTGAAGAAAGAAAAAATACACTTAAAAATAAATTAAATAGTTATTTGCTAGAGAACAGAGAAGAAAAAGTTATGAAAATGTACAGTTTTACTCCGAGAAGCCAGCAGGACTCCCCAAAATACAGAGTTACCCAGTTTCATAATAGTCAATATTGTCTCTCAAATGGGATAGTATTGGGTTATTAACAAAATTTTAATTTCAGGAGTGCAAAGGAGAGACAAGATTATGGGTGTGTGTTAGATAAAGAAGCAATAAACCATACATATTCACTGTAAAGGATCAGTAAGAAACAGTAAAGTGTAAAAAAAGTCAGGGCTTATTGTTTTAGACCAAAGGAGGATTTTTCACGTTTCCACCATGACACAGAAAGAAAGAAGAGGAAGGGAATATAGGTGTTAAGGAGACTAAGGAATTTTTTTAATTATTTCTTGCTGATCCTTTCTCTTCCATCCTGAATCCAGACAAGAGGTAGTAAATAGTAAATTGACCAGTGCTATATTCCATTGCATGCATATCATGCCCAGTATATAGATGAGATGCTATCCAGAAGCTCTTCCTCTCTTGCTCTGGTTTGCCTCTCTCTCTGGGTCACCTCCCTCTCTCTCAGGGCTGTCTTGCTCTTTTGGTCAGCTCTTGCTCTCTTGAATGCTCAGCTTCTTATCTTTTCCGGAACTGCAGTTTTGAGACTCTCCCTGCTCTCAGATCATTAGCCAAGAATAGGCCAAGTCTTGGTAATCAGGTGATGAGCAGTTTCACAGTGTAACACTCATTTATATATTTGCATATGTTACTACTATTATTATAATTATTAATTTAAATTTAATTGTTAAATTGTTCTTACCTCAACTGACAAGTCTCTTTTCCTTTACCCATTTAATTCTCTCGTTGTCACTGGGAGGTGGGAGGGTGAGTGAGCGGCTGTGCAGTGTTTGACCAGCAACCAGATTTAAACCACAGCACCTTGTTTTACTGGTCATCTCATTATTGCTTTCTCATATATATAATTTTGGCTGGTTCTTCTATGAAGACCTCTTTATCCTCATGTAGTGTCTTGTCAAACAATTTTTCTCCTTGTTTTCACACCTTTATTGTTGGTTGTTTCTTCTCAGAGTAACAACATGAATTCGTGCAACACAAGCAATTTCAGAGAAATTAAAAGCAGTAATGTTTTTAAACCTCACAATGTATAAATCTGAAAACATAAATCAGGAAAAAAAACTGTTTTTTTGACAAAGTTTCAAACCTTTTATTTTATAGTTTTTATACTCTGCATTTGATTACTTATTTGATGATGCTTAATAGATTGGAACTGAGAAGGAATGTTCTTAACCATGCATATTTTAAAATTGTCTTTTTTTCTCAGATTACAAGAGTAGTACTCTATATGGGAACTGAGCAAGCAATCAAAAAGAATTTTTCGATCAAATTAATTTATCTCTTTGAATAATCCTCAAATATTTCACATGGAACGATAATGATGATAGCTAATTTATATTATAAAGCATGCCATTTCACACTGGGGAAAAACTGAAAAATAAAAAACTCCTTTTTATTTAACTTAAGAAGCTCATTGAATTAAACCTTCTCCTTAAAGGAAACCATGTTATTTCTTTGTTATTTTTCAGTTGTGTAGTTATTTTTTTTCATTTCCAAAATTTTAAAAGTCAAATATTAGTGAAGAACTTGCTTGATAAATCTTGTTACACTCAGAACAACACTACTGTCCTCTGTACATATTTTGAGAAAAGTTAGTTAAGCATGTAGTACAAATTTTGAGATGAAGCAAAGCCAGAATTCTGTTCATATAATTCATGCATAACTTGTGATTCACAGAACTGTAACAATGCAAGTCATTTCACAGTCTTTTGATGCTGAACTGACAGGACCACTTTCTCAATGGCTTTTCTTTGCCAGCTCAGTCCTTGATCGCCTTTGTGTAGGAATGCCAGCAATATCAATTTTTGTTTATGAGTTCTAATAGTTATTATTATCCTTTGGAGAGCAACTCTGAATAGAGCATGTCCCCTGAAATTCTTTGTCTCTTGGAAATCTTAGTGTTATACTGGAACATCAAAAAAATTAAACAAAACAATATTGTAAATTCCAAAATAAAAGTGTGACTAATGATGAATTCTTTGGTATTTTGTCAAAGCCCTCCTCATCGTTTCGAAGCTCTAGTCAATATTATGTAGCTACTTCTCCCTAAGCAGATTTTTCATTTCACTACTGAAATGTTTGTGTGCAGATTAACTTCTTAAAGGTCTAAAGATATGGTTTTAATAATTATTTTTCTTTAATATTTTGATCCAAACTTTGGTTTTCAAAAGTATATTTATTTTGAGATTCACACGAATGAATTGGATTTTTACTTATATGTGTATTTAATTCTTACATCAAGATGAATAAGACTTAATTTCCATTAAGGTACAAAAAAACAGTGCTGCATTTTGTATGGCCCTTAGTAACACTTCAGTTAAAAAGTAGGTTTTGTTCAAAAAAAGAGCTCTCAGAACTTTGTTTCTTAAATTATATGTGCACAAAGAAAACAGATTTTTTTTTTTCAGAAACAGAAAACTGCTTTTCTATAATATACTTATTGCACATGAACCTTGCTGACTTTTCAAATCCCCAGCAATTCTTACATCTTATTCTGGTGCATATGATTTATCAATTGCTCTATTTATAACTTTGAATTCATACTACAAAAATAAGCAGTCTAATTCAACATATTTATTTGGCTATAACATTTTCAGCTAAACAGGGCTGTTAGCAGTCCATATAGTAACAACATCCACTGGGTATTTTTATGGAATTTTTTTATCTATCTCAAATTTTCTTCCCTCTGTTAGTTTTAAGTGATTGTATTTGATGGTCAAGTTCCAACATACTCTCCTTTTTTGTTTTTAATATTTAGAATTTTCAATATGTATGAGATATCAAAGACACTGAAATTATTCAGCCTTTCAAGAACAACTATAAAAAATTAAATTTAACATTTAATTTTTGCAGTATGATATAGAATCAGAAGAACTTCATTTTATTCCTTTGGATATGTGAGTTTATTTAATTTGCTCCTATTCTGTTACTTTAGAAATGCACTTATTTTCTAAACGTCTCAATAAAAATGTAAATCAACTCACAGTACTCAGTGACCACTGTGAACAAGCACACAAGATGAACTGAAACATGTTATTTTGCATGCACTTCAAAATGCTAAAATGGGCTATTATAGTTCTGCTGAGATTGAGGCAAAGATAAGTAAGGCCACAAAAATAGCTGGATGCATAATGCAATTTCTTGCCTATTTGTTTAAATCCCAATCCAGAATTTATAAGCAAGGAATAATATTTTACGGGACAAAGAAGTTTTAAGTTTTCAAGATGAGCACATGTGAAATGAATTGTATTATGATAACATAGTGTTTTGCATGAGTTCACATGAGAAACCTGCAGAATGCCTATAGCTTGAAGTCCCAGGGCTGAAGAAGAATGTGAATTTCTACCTTTAAGGTGTGAAAAACCATGTGATATTCTTGTCGTTCTGCATTAGAGACCTACCACACAGATAACTTTGACTGAACCATGAGCTCCTTTCCTAATCAAAAAGGGGAAGGAATAGACACTTACAGGGAATGAAAGTTGGATTTTACTGCAGTTATCGTCATTAAGATAAGATAAACTTATCCTTTGAAATTCCTATTTTTCTCTGTTGATTATAACAGGTACTTAATGTTTTCTTTGCCTCAGTCTTTAATAGCAAGATAAGTTGTTCCCAGGGTACCTAACTTCCTGAGCTGGAAAACAGGGACAGGGAGCAGAATGAAACCCCCATAATCCAAAGGGAAATGGCTAGCAACCTGCTACACCACTTAGACACACACAAGTCTATGGTGTTAGATGGGATCCACCCAAGGATACAGAGGGACCAGGCTCACCAAGTCACTCTCCATCACTTATCAGCAGTTCTGGTTAACCAGGGTGGTCCCAGTTGACTGGAAGCTAACAAACGTGCCACCCATCTACAGGAAGGGCCCAGAAGGAGAGTTTAGGAAGTTACAGACCTGTCAGCCTGACCTCAGTGCTGGGGAAGGTTATGGAGCAGATCATGTTGAGTGCCATCACACAGCACATACAGGACAACCAAGTGTTCAGGTCCAGTCAGCGTTGGTTTGTGAAAAGCAGGTCCTGCTTAACTAACCTAATCTCCTTCTATGACAAGGGTACTTTTCAGAAAGCTGCAATTAATTTTAGTGCATAACAAATTATTCCTTCACTGTATTTACTCATCTAGAATTTTTCTCTAATCCTAGTGTGACTGAGGTTACTTTTGATTTATTCCAGAGAAACCCCTCTGGAAAACTATGACACAGCTTACTTTATCTCAGGAATACTAAATAAAGAAAAAACCACCACCACAACAACAACACAAAAAAAAAAAAAAAACCCAAACACAAAAAAAAAACAAATAAAAAACCAAACACCTAAATAGTGATTAATTTTTACGGACATGGGGATGTGCAAGGGAGCTGGAACATGTCCTGTATATTGTATGTATGGCCAGTCTAGAAGAGATTAGTCCTACACACAGGCCACCTGGAGGTCAGGATTGATCCTGACATTAATGCTTTAGGCAGTCTAGAGGTCACCAGATTAGTACGTAAGTATCAGGGAGAGATGGGTACCTGGAGAGAAATTCTGTCTACCTCTGTTTAGATGCCTGTCAGGACAAGAGATTTGTACAGCTTAGCAGCAAATTATCTCTACTGGTCGACCTTATAGAGATCTTGTGGAAAAAATATTCTGTATAGATTTAGGTGCATGTTATGAAAGTATACATCTATACACTAACATAGCTCTGCTACACATCTTCTAAGGTCTACTAATACAGCTTCCACCACTTACAACCTTGTTAGTGTGCAGGTTTAGGTAAAAATTAAAAAAAAACCAAAAGTGAGCTTTCTTTATTTTTGTTACTGGGAATTTCTAAGCCATTTGCACTTCTTGAAATCTCGTGTCTGTTTACCATTAATGGCTTCCATTTATTCCATTTGTCAAGTTCTCTAAAATCTCTAGCTGTTTAATTATAGAGACAGATGTCTAGAGGTACTTTCAGAAATTCTAGGACATTTAGTTTCTATTTAATTCATTGAGAACTGTGTATTTTGAAAATTCTGTTAAACACCCCCCAAAACTTTAGTAAGGATAACAAAATCAGTTCATGATCAATGGTCTTGATCTTTAAGTAGACAACATCCTCCTGAAAAAAAAATGCATTTTTTTTCAAATTCTTCACAGATGTCCACAGGAATAAGTCCCTGAAGGTGAACCTGCACCTCACACTAGAGAACTTCATCTTGAGAGAAACTCTTTGTTTACAAATCCAGTTCCAGTCCTGAAATCAATATTCAGAGTATGTGTAGACAGCCACCTGGGAACATCGTAGTGTGATGGGTTAGCCCTTGGCTGGGGGCCAACTTACACACACCCTCTCACCCAATCCCCCCCACCCAAGGTCAGGGGAGAGAATGAAAGGGGTAAAGGGAAAAAAGGACTTGTGGGTTGAGATAAGAACAATTTAATAACAAAACTACAAATAATATTGAAAATAATACTATATACAAATATACTAATGAATGGTACACAATGATACTGCCCCCCCACCCTATGACCAAGGCTCAGCCTGTTCCCGGCTAATGATGCTGGAGCAGGGAGAGTCCCAAAAGCACACTCGCGGAACGGAGATAACAGTCCGAGCGTTCCAGACTGAGAGCTGACCAGGGTCGGGGGAAGGGAGAAGGCCTTGGGAGAGCGACCACCTGGAGAGAGATGACCTGGAGAAAAAGAGATCTGGAACCGAAAAGGGATGATCTTCCGGAGGGTCCTCACCTATGCACTGGGCATGACGTGTATGTTATGGAATAGATTATTGACCACTTTGGGTCTCAATTGTGAAACTAAGATCAAATCCTGGGGTAGTACCTGGGGTTGTGCTCCCTCTCAGCTTCTCCTGTTTGCAGACAGCCAGAGAAGCTGAAAAACCTTGGCAGCCACATAAACATCACTTTTTATCAGCTTTCTACTGAGCACAAATCCAAAACACGACCTCTCGATAGCTATTATGAAGAAAGTTAACTCTGTCTCAGCTTAACCCAGGACACCTAGAATAGAATTAAGACAGTATCAGAATTTCAAGACTCCAAGAGCTATGTAAGTGTAAAATCCAAAAGCTTCTAACTTATTCATTTTTCTTCCTAAAAAAGCTGATTTGCAAGTGGAAAATTTACCCCCCCCCCCTCCAAATAAGTAATTTTTGGACACATTCTGAGTAGCAGTCTTGCAGCATTGACACATCTTCCTTTACTGGTGTTCGGTCAGTTACATGTCACTATCTTTGGCAAGCATGCTCTTGCAGATTATTAGTACTATTACTACTACTATCACCATCACTATCACTATCACTATTACTATTATTACTATCAGTGGCAAGATTTCAGGTTTCATTGTGAAGTTACCTGAAATAAATACCCAAATCTAAGTAACTCTAAGCTTTGGTGAAGCCTACATCCAAACCCATAGTTACATTACATGCGCTTTATGTATGTTTTTTATCTGAAAAAAATACATAATTTACTTCCATCTTTATATTTTCAACTGAAAATAATTGGTATATACTTATATATACTATCATAAGACAAGACAGAACAGAGACAGTTTTGTTGGTTTGTTTTTTTTTTTTCTGGAGTACTTGTTAAAGCCCTACAGAAACCATGGAACTTCAGCAGTTTCAGGAACTATCACCTCTTCTTTCCAGTAGAAAGATCAAAAAATCAGTTGCACTGTCTAAGGCATATTTATGAGTATCCTCATTTGTAATGAATATTTCAAGTAGCAAACTCTTTGTAATTATCAATATCATAGAATCATAGAATCATAGAATGGTTTGGGTTAGAAAGGACCTTAAATATCATCAAGTTCCAACCCCCCTGCCATGGCCAGGGACACCCTCCACTAGACCAGGTTGCTCAAAGCCTCAACCAGCCAGGTCTTGAACACCTCAGGGGATGGGACATCCACAACTTCCCTGGGCAACCTCTTCCAGTGTCTCACCACTCTCACAGTGAAAAATTTCTTTCTAATGTCTAGTCTAAATTTAACCTCTTTTTGGTTATACCCATTACCCCTTGTCCTCTCACTACACTCCCTGATAGGGAGTGCCTCCCCATCTCTCCTGTAGGCCCCCTTCAGGTACTGGAAGGCTGCTATTAGGTCTCCTCGGAGCCCTGTCTTCTCCAGGCTGAACAACCTCAACTCTCTCAGCCTGACCTCATCGGGGGGGTGCCCCAGCTCTCTGATTAATTTTGTGGCTCTCCTCTGGACTCTCTCCAACAAGTCCATGTCCTTTTTATGTTGGGAGCCCCACATCTGAACACAGTACTCATAGTGGGGTCTCACGAGAACAGAGTAGAGAGGGAGAATCACCTCCTTCGACCTGTTGCTAATGCTTCTCTTGATGCAGCCCAGGACACGGTTGGATTTCTGGGCTGCAAGCGCACACTGCCGGCTCATGTTGAGCTTCTCATCCACCAATAACCCCAAGTCCTTCTCCTCAGAGCTGCTCTCTATCCACTCTACTCCCAGCCTGTATTTGTGCTTGGGATTGCCTCGACCCATGTGCAGGAACTTGCACTTGGCCTTGTTAAATTTCATGAGGTTGGCATTGGCCCAACCCTCAAGACTGTCAAGGTCCCTCTGGATGGCATCCCTTCCCTCCAGCGTGTCTACCACACCACACAGCTTGGTGTCATCGGCAAGCTTGCTGAGGGTGCACTCCATCCCACTGTCCATGTCTCCAACAAAGATGTTAAACAACACTGGTCCCAGTACCATCCCCTGTGGAACACCTCTTGTCATCGATCTCCACTTGGACATTGAGCCATTGACTACAACTCTTTGAGTGTGGCTGTCTAGCCAGTTCCTTATCCAGCAAGTGGTCCTTCCATCATATCCATGTCCTTCCAACTTAGAGACAAGAATGTCATGTGGGACTGTGTCAAAGGCTTTGCACAAGTCCAGGCAGATGATGTCTGTTGCCCTTCTTCAATCCACCAGCGCCGTGGCTCTCTTGTGGAAGGCCATCAAATTCGTCAGGCATGATTTTCCTTGGTTGTCATCAATCACCTTCTTGTTTTCCATGTGTATTAGCATAGATTCCAGGAGGATTTGCTCCATGATCTTGCCAGGCACAGAGGGGAGACTGACCTGCCTGTAGTTTCCTGAGTCTTCTTTATTTCCTTTTTTAAAAATGTGGGTTATGTTTCCCCTTTTCCAGTCTGCAGACACTTCACCAGAGTGCCACGATTTCTCAAATATGACGGATAGTGGTTTGGCAACTTCATCTGCCAGTTCCTTCAGGACCCGTGGATGTATCTCATCAGGTCCCATGGACTTGTACACCTTCAGGTTCTTTAGATGGTCTTGAACCTGATCTTCTCCTACAGCTGGCAGTTCTTCCTTCTCCCAGTCACTGCCTTTGCCTTCTGCAACTTGGTCAGTGTGGCTTGAGCTCTTGCCAGTGAAGACTGAGGAAAATAACTCGTTAAGTACCTCAGCCTTCTCTATATCCTGGGTCACTAGGTCTCCCACTTTCTTCCAAAGGGGCCCTCATTTTCCCTAGTCCTCCTTTTATCATTGACATACCTATAGAAGTTCTTCCTGTTCCCCTTAATGTCCTTGGCCATATTTAATTCTGTTAGGGCTTTAGCTTTCCTAACCTGATCTCTGGCTTTGCGGACAGTGTCTCTGTATTGCCCCCAGGCTACCTGTCCTTGCTTCCACCCTCTGTAGGCTTCCTTTATTTTGAGTTTGCTCAGGACTTCCTTGTTCATCCATGCAGGCCTCCTGGCATTTTTGCCTGCCTTCCTCTTTGTTGGGATGCATCGCCCCTGAGCCTGAAGGAAGTGATCCTTGAATATTAGCCAGTTTTCTTGGGCCCCTCTTCCCTCCAGGGCTTTATCCCATGAGACTCTTCCAAGCAGGTCCCTGAAGAGGCCAAAGTCCACTCTCCTAAAGTCCAGGGTAGTGAGTTTGCTGTGTGCCCTCCTCACTGCCCTGAGGATTTTGAACTCCAACATCGAACAATTATACTTAAAGCCAACACATTGTAACACACTTTCTTTTACAGCAGAACATTTTAAAATTATTTTTCAATTTCAAACTCAGTTTTTTTTAAAGAACTCTGCAGTTTTATCTTTTTTTTTCACACTTCTTGAGCTTTTAAATATGAGCATCATATGAGACAAAAGATGATAGGATTCAGCACCAGTACTTTTCCTTTATTTACCTTCTAGGTGGATAATTTTGACTGCTAACACATCACCACACAGAAAACTAGAAACATGGCACCTGTCTTTAGGCACTCTTAAATTAGGAATTATACTTTAGTGCAGAAAGCTCCCTGTATAGTCATGAGGGAGGCAGATTCCTGTATCTAGTGATTAACACTACACAAAATCTCAGAATCTTAAGGTGCCAGACTTGCAGCCACAGAAGATGTTTAGGTTCCTAAAGTGGGCACACCATTCACATTGGTAGGTTGGTAGTAAAAAGTTATCCCTCTCAGTTTCTTGTTAGTCGCTAGGAATGAAATCCGAAGAGCTAATGTGGCTGATGTGTAACTCAGATGAGATCTGAAATCCAGATTGAGGAACCTAGTGAACATTCACTTAGTGGCTTTGGAGTCTGCAAGTTTTTATGTCACCATAGAACCTACTTAGGACAGTACATTTATAAACTTGACAGAATCCTGAGAGATTTGAACGTCTAAGCATCACCTTGTGGTTGTAAACTTGCATAAGTAGAATTCCATGTAGTTTATTCAATCCTGAATGAATGAGACAAAAAACCAAAAATTATTTTGTAGCTCAGTGACGAATTAACTGTTTTGGGGCACACCTTCTCTATGCCATTTTTTATTGGTTGATTTAGGTATTTTCCTGTACAGCATATTCCCTGTTAGAAAACAATCTTGTAGGGTCTCTTTACAGAAGAGAGATCCAAGGATGTGTTTTCCCTACATAATACCATAGGATATAAATCTTCTCCAGCCTGCTCCAAAAGTAGCATTCTTATCACATGACAGGGAAGTAATGTACAGAGATGCTACTGCATTATTCAAAATTATACAGGTTCATGAACTATGCTTGGCATGGATTATTAGCTTGTGTATTTGAATGCAGTCTTGATTAACAGATTATGATTCCAGGTCTAGAATTCATCTGAGCAACAGTAAATTAGAAATGCTTGCCCCTGTTGTACTTCATGATGCAAAAGGCATTGACATGTGCAATTTAGGAATGTGGTTTCCCTCTCAAATCCCTGGTATTTATGTCAACTTTCTTTTTTTAGGATATGGCTTTTGTTATTTAGCAAGATGAACAGTGCACAACCTTCTGTCTTTTAGCACACAGACCATGAGAAGAAATGATAATTAATACTGGGACAAGCCACACAAGTCAGTATGAAATTCATTAGAAAGTGAAGAAGACTAAAATTTTAGTAATGTGTTGGATAGCATCAAAATATGATGTTGAAATAACATCAAAAAGAGTATCTAGTAGAGTTCAAACAAATTATATATCCAAAAGCCAGCTGGAGTCTGTAAAATTATTGAAGTACCTTGAAGGGATAACCTGAAGACCTCTGCTGATGGTGCAGCCTTTTGCTATGACAGAATGTAAAGTCTACAGTTGACATGCAGATCTACTTATATTTGGAAATGATTCTGTGTATTTTTAAAATTGGTTTTCGGATAACTGTCTTAAGTAATTTCATCCATTTGGTTAAGGGACCTTAAGGTACTGCTGAAACTATTCTCCTGAATAATTGTTACCTGACAATGCACACAAATTCTAGCCCTCTCAGGTATTTTTTACCCAATCTCTGTTCCTCTCAAACTTCAGGAATTAAACTTCTCAATGCGGTGCAGCATTTTTCCTTTGCCTTGTTATCTAGGAAACAACTTACCCAACAGCTTAATTGTTTAAAATAAACTGTAATTCTCTGCTTAGAAAAGAACCAGGAACTGAATAGATCCAGCATGACAGAATGATCTGGGAACTTCCAACGTTTTCCTTATGACCACCTGACATATTTTACAGTAGTTAAATACTCCCTCACATTTTAGGAAAATAACTAATGAGCAAATGTTCAGGTATAAGTGTAATAAAGCACCTGGATATTAGTTGATTTTATTCTCTGTCTTTACTAAGAAAGAAGTTTAAATGACAGCCTTTTCAAAGGGACAGATCACAGGCAAACACAGATTCGATTTTGAATGGATGTCACTCCCATCTGAAAGCCAGGGATTAATGCCACATATTAGGAACTCAAATATCATGCAGTTTATAAGAAGCTAGACTCAAAGCACATGACCCATCCTAACAGAATTTAGCTGTTATTAAAAAGAATGCTTTTAACAGTCAGTAGTTTCAATTCCTTCAGCAGTTTGCACAGCCTCTAAAAATTCTACAAGCCAGAAACCATGGAAACTTACAGCTTTTTCTCCCACAAGAAGCTAATATTTTCTTCATCTGTTTGCTCTATGGAAATTTAAATGAAAATGATCTTCTTACTTATTACCTTTATCTCATTTCTTTATATAATGATAATAGGTGTGTCTTAAAGACTCATTTTCAATGACACGTAAAATTCTCTGCCCATATAATAGTTCTGAAACTATTAGGAAAAGCTGGGCACACACATCAATACCTTTTTCTTTATGTCTGCTTACTATATTTGAATGTTCTAATGAAAAGTATAGATTTTTTAATATTTCTTTCTAAATTAATTACTAAATATTTATTCTACATTGTTTTCTGAAATGAAGAAGTGAAAAAAAATTGTAATGTATTAAATATGACCTTATAAAAATTATTTTGGAAATAATTCTTAAATTTTTCCTATGAGTTAAAATGTACTAGTTTGTTTTCTTTCTAATTTACTTCTATATCACAGCAAAACAATTTGAGGTGCACTCTTGACTGAAACAGGCTAGCATCTCTTACTTGGACTAAATGAATTTCACAGAAATCCACAAATTAAGCACTTGGACTTTCAGGAGCATGTAAAATTGAATGGAGTTCTTGACTCGCTCTTGTAGGCATGTCTCTTTTTAGTTGCAATTAAGTAGGATCTCAAAAACCAGCAGAATCTAGTGAAATTGTTTGAAAGACTTATAAAGGAAGTGTTAGCCTTGCTCTTTCATACAGCACGACTCATCTTCAGTTAAGTAACAGGCTTCTGTGTGCTACGGACTCTTTGAATGTATCATTTAAATGTGGGATGATGTTCATAGAATCATAGAGTCATAGAATGGTTTGGGTTGGAAGGGACCTTGGAGATTATCTAGTTCCAACCCCCCTGCTATTGGTAGGGACACCTCCCACTAGACCAGGTTGCTCGAAGCCTCATCCAGCCTGGACTTCGACACTTTCAGGGATGGGGCAGCCACAGCTTCCCTGGGAAACCTCTTCCAGTGTCTCACCACCCTCACAGTAAAGAGTCTCTTCCTTATATCTAGTCTAAATCTGACCTCTTTCAGTTTAAATCTGTTACCCCTTGTCCTGTCACTACATGCCCTTTTAAAAGTCCCTCCTCAGTTTTCCTGTGGGCCCCTTCAGGTACTGGAAGGCCGCTATAAGGTTACCCCGGAGCCTTCTCTTCTCCAGGCTGAACAACCCCAACTCTCTCAGCCTGTCTTCATAGGGGAGGTGTTCCAGCCCTCTGATTATCTTCATGGCCCTCCTCTGGACCTGTTCCTACAGCTCAACATCCTTCTTGCCTTGGGGGGACCAGAACTGGATGCAGTACTCCAGGTGGGGTTTCACAAGAGCAGAGTAGAGGGGGAGAATCACCTCCTTTGACCTGCTGGCCACACTTCTCTTGATGCAGTCGAGGATCTGGTTGGCCTTCTGGACCTCAAGCGCACACTGATGGCTCATGTTCAGTTTTTCATCTATTGACACCTCCAAATCCTTCTCCTCAGGACTGCTCTCAATCCATTCTCCACCCATCCTTTTTTTCTGCTTGGGATTGCCCCAACCCATTTGCAGGACCTTGCACTTGGCTTTGCTGAACTTTGTGACGTTGGCATTGACCCACCTGTCTAGCCTGTCCAGATCCCTCTGGATGGCATCCCTTCCCTCTAGAACATCGACTGCACCACACAGCTTGGTGTCGTCGGCAAACTTGCTGAGGGTGCACTCAATCCCACTGTCCATGTCACTGACAAAGTTGTTAAACAACACTGGTCCCAGTACCGATCCCTGAGGAATGTCACTCATCACCGGTTTCCGTTCAGACATTGAGCCATTGACCACAACACTCTAAGTGCAACCATCCAGGCAATTCCTTATCCAACAGGTGGTCATCCATCAAATCCACATTTTTTCCAATTCGGCCACCAGGATGTCATGTGGGACAGCTTCAAGTGCTTTGCAGAAGTCCAGGTAGATGATGTCAGTTGCTCTTCCTTTATCCACTGATGCCGTAACTCCATCAAAAAAGGCCACCAATTGTATCAGGCACGGTTTGCCCTTGGTGAACCCATGCTCGTTACCGATCACCTCTCCTTCATTTTCCATGTCTGATGACAGAATCAGTATAGTTGTTTCTGTGCAATTTCCACTACAAAGAAGTGGACATGTAACGCATATCTAGAGCTTCACTAAATCCAGTAGACATCAAGTTGCTGTTCTGAGTTTTCAGTAAAGCCAATGAGCAGGAAATGCATTTTAACTTAGTTGAAGAACACAGAATGGAATAAAGGATATCAGCACTCCAATTTTCTATTTGCGTTGTGTCTTCCTCAGTGTAGTAAAGCATCTTCAATGCTCTTTTTGAAAGTATGCTTGAAATTTTTTAGCAGGTACAGCTCAGATAATTAAAAATTTTAACAGAGACAAAGATGGTTGTTAGCTGAAACATTGTTTTTATACTACTTCAGTTAGCTAAAGCTGTATAAGTTCACAAAAGGATATCAAGAAGAATTATTCAGATCCCCGGGTACAGTTAACTGCTTACAGAGTCCTGCATTTAGTGAAATATTTACTATCGTAAACTATCTGTAGACAATAGAAGTTGCTCATACTCAGCAGAGATATGATCCCTCGAAAATTATACTTGTACTTTGTATTTCTCCAGTTCTCACAAAATTAACAGCCATTCAACATCCAAGAAAAAAAAAGTGATGTCTTTATAATTCTGATTATGTACAGAGCAAAGGATCAAAAGTGAATAAACTATGGGGTTCTTCCCTTTTGCTCTGTTTTTCAGGTTGGATTCCTTTTTCAAGTAGAAGGCAATATAAGATTTTGAAATAAATGCTGTGGATTGAACTGTTGATTTATTTGCTACACAGTCTGTAAACTGATGGGTTAGAGCAACCTGCAGTAAACCTTTGTCAGAAATGTGAGTTGTTGGTTTTTTTCTTATATCAAGTCTGGGGCTCCAAGGCATGATCAGAATAAGTCGGAAAAAATCCACCTACTTCAATAAAAGCAAAAAAGTGGCTTGGATCAAGCGAGGAAACAGTGTAATGGAATGACAAGCAAATGGAAAACAAGAGACAACTCACAATCAACAATGCAGGGATGAAGGTGGCCCATCCCAGGAGTATACACTCAAGTAAGGAGGTGCCTACAAGACAGCATTATAGTGGAAGCTCTTGTACCTTTGCTGGGAAGTCAGCATGACCAGGTGCCTCTCTCAAGTGCCTGTACACAGCAGGGGGAACAAAAAGAAGCAATTAGAGGTCTTCATGTAGTTGAAGGACTATGATCTCAGTAAGATCATTGACATGTGGTGGGGTAGGTAATACAAATGAGTGATGCCATGAGTGGATGCAACATCATTAGGAAAGACAGAGCAGGACAGTGAGGAAAAGCAGCTGCCCTTTTGTGAGAAGCTGCACAAAGTTCTGTCCAGGAAGAAGACAGCTGATGAACGAACTGAGAGGATATGAGTCAGGATTAGAGGCCAGATCAATGTTGGTGTCATCATTGTGGGTGTCTTCCAACTAATAGAGGAAGTAACACATTTGCAGAATCTGATCATCACGGTAGACTTTAACCATCCCAATATCTGTTGGAAGGGAAGGACGGCAGAATAGAAACAATCAAGGAGATTTCTGGGAGTTCATTAATTACCGCTTCCTGACAGAGGCAACTGAAGAAGTGAAAGGGGGAAATGCTTTGCTGGACCTGATAGTTACAAGTAAGGAGGGACTGGTCAGGAACATGAAGGTCAAGGGCAGTCTTGTCTGTAGTGATCATGAAGTCATGGAGTTCAGGATCCTGAGAGAAGGAAACCAGGCAAAAAGCAGGATCACAACCCTGGAGTTAGGAGAGCAGACTTGCACCTGTTCAGAGATTTGCTTGGAAGAGTCCCGTGGGACACGGTCTTGGAGAGAAGAGGGGTCTGGGAGAGCTGGTTGATTTCCAAAGAATTTCCTCCTTCAAGCTCAAGAACAGGCAGTCCTAATTATTAGGAAATCAAGTAAAGGAAGTAGAGGCCTGCATGCATGAACAAGGAGCTCCCAGAACAAACTCACACATAAAGAGGAAGCCTATAAGAGGTGGAAGCAGGTTCACATAGCCCAGGAGGAATTTTAGAGATACTGTCAATGTAATGCAGGGATGGGATCAGGAAAGTCAAAGCCCATCTGGAGTTGAAACTTGTGAGACATATGAACGGCAACAAGAAAGGTTTTCTACAAGTTTATTGGCAGCAAAAGGAAAGTATGGAAAATGTGGGTCTGCTACTGAATGGGGCAGGAGACTTGGTGATCAAGGAAACAGAAAAGACAGAGGTACTCAATGTCTTCTTTTCCTTGGTCTTTACTGAGAAGATGGGCTTCAGGGATCCCAGGCCTCTGTGACCAGTAAGAAACACTGGAGCAGTAAAAACGTCCCTTGGGTGGAGAAGGCTCAGATTAGGGAATGCTTATACAAATTGGAATCTGACGAGATGCATTCATGAATACAGAGGGAGCTAGCTAATGTAACCTGGTACACCAGATGGTTGTGCCGTTCAGAGGGACCTACACAGACTGGAAAATTAGGCTGAGAGGAATCTCTTCAAGTTCCACCAGGGGAAACACAAACTCTTGTACTTGGAGAGGAATTCCCCCACTCACCTGTACAGGCTGCGGCCTGTCTGGAAGGCAGCTCAGCAGAGAAGGACCCTGGGGTCCTGGTGGACAGCATGCTGACCATGAGACAGCAATACACTTTTCCAGCAAAGAAGGGTAATGGGCTGCATTAGGAAGAGAGTTGCCAGTAGGCTGAGGGAGAGAATCCTTCCCTCTGCTCAGTGCTGATGAGACACAATTGGACTGTTGAGTCTAGTTCTGGTCTCTGAAATGTCTTACCACCCTCATCACAAATAACTTATTCCAACCAAGAAGGAGAAATTTCTTTCTTAGAAAAAGTAGTGTCTTACTACTTTTTCATCTAACACAGGGAAAAACTTCTTCGTATAGTCAATCCTTTTATTTTAATCTCCCAGTTTGCCTCCCAATCCATTGCTAAGAGCTTTGTGAGCAGAGCCACATAACCAGGAGCAAGCCCTTTGACTTCTGTTAGTGCTTATAGTTGTTGAGGTTCATCTTTTTCAGAATTTTATGCAACATTATATCATTAGTATTAATTATGAGAAAAACTATTTGGTTTTAATAGCAAAATTGCTTAGAGAGAAGGCATTATAATAGTCTACTCATTTCCGGTTACTAAAGTATTTTTTTAAGTTCTGTGCAAGGTAGGTGCTTCATGGCAATTAAAAATTAGATTTAAAAACAATTTCAAATATATTATTTTGAATTAATTACAGACATCTCAATAAACATGCAACATAAACAAAACACTCTTGCAGAAAGAATCAAAGCAAAATGTAAAATTATCTTCATTTCCATTGACATGTAAATCTCTGATCTGTAAACCACATGAAATCTTTTTATTGTAATTTCCTCACATAGCTATCAGTGTAACAGCAGAATAAGCAATCTTGGGAGCCCTTTTGCAAATATTTATGAGTGATCATGTTAGTTTTGTCCATGGATAAATTCACCAGACTTTCTGTTTACCTTTTTACAACAATGCTTCCTGACTGGAAGAATGGTAATGTCACATTTAATTATGTTCTTGCCTTGGTAGCATAAATTATTTATGCTTTAACATATTTATATTTAGCCTTCTCAAGCATTCATTTCTGTCCTTTAGTAAGTGAGCTCTGTGTAACTATTGAAAGGAAGCAAAGTGTTAAGGTGTATGACCTGGCAATATTTACTGTTTGTTTTCCCCCTGTCATCTCTGTTTGTAACATATATCGTTGACTCTGAGCAGCTATGTTAGCCAGACCAAGAAGATGTAAAGGAGAAACTGTTCTTAGTTGCTTAAAGTGAATTAAGATTTTATGTGTATGAAGAAGGTCACTTCAGCTGTTGCATCTACTTTACCATAACTGTACAGCTCTGGAGATTGTCAACAGGCAATACGTAGCTTATCATAGCCAGACAACTAAAATGAAAATTGTAATAATGGGACTGCGTTTCTAGAGAGTACCAAAAGTCATAATGCACCACTTCTGATCTGCTGTAGGAATTGGGGGCAGCCAGTACTTCAGTGAATAATAAGATTGGATTCCAAACTGGTGACCCAGTACCTGAAAAAACATTTTTTTTCTACTGTGCCCTTTTCCCTGAGTCGATATTAACAGCATCGGCTTCTCAATCAGCTGTAATTCCCTGAATCAGGAGTCAGAAAGTTACAGAATTTGGATGTTTCTAGAGCTGTGGAAAAAGTGCACCACTGCCAGCAGCAGATCCAGCTTTCTTTCTGGACTGATACTGTCAATGTTTTGGAGTCATTGGGTACTGAAATTTGTGTCCATCCAGTGCACAGTAGCTCCTGTAAAACAGTTGATAGCTATGCCCCCACTTCAACTCTCTGGACCGTAGTTTCGACACCAGAAATTTAAACTTGGTGCCATCACTTCAGTCTAAGAGAAGTGGTACCACTTCAGAGGAGAAACAGACCACATAGACCACACAGGCACACAGACACAGACATAAGCCTGCACCCCTGGACACACACACACACAAAGAGGCCTCCGCCTTCTGACGTCTAAAGGTTAAACTTCTGATTCTGAACTTCTCTTCTGCTTTCCCTGTTTGCCCTCTGAAGTGGTTACAACACTGTCAGCGATGAGGAATAGTCATCTTCAGAAGGAAAGTCATCCTGTTTTAAATACCACTTTAGCATGACTAGACATATGTCTCAGGATTATATTACCACTCTCATGGTTAGATGACCAGCTCAGACACCTAATTTTCTGAAGGCCTCATTTAGGGCAGATGAATTCCACCCGTGGCCACCTTGCTGAAAAAGGACATCTTGTCCAGACTTCTTTGTGCAGCATTAGACACTCCAGCATTGGCAGGCTGGAGAGGTGGGCCCATGCAAACCTCAAGAAATTTAGCAAGGCCAAGTGCAAGGTCCTGCACATGGGTCAAGGCAATCCCAAGCACAAATACAAGCTGGGCGGAGAATGGATAGAGAGCAGCTCTGAGGAGAAGGACTTGGGGTTATTGGTGGATGGGAAGCTCAACATGAGCCGGCAGTGTGCGCTTGCTGCACAGAAAGCCAACCGTGTCCTGGGCTGCATCAAGAGAAGCATTAGCAGCAGGTCAAGGGAGGTGATTCTCCCCCTCTACTCTGCTCTCATGAGACCCCACCATGAGTACTGTGTTCAGATGTGGGGCCCCCAACATAAAAAAGACATGGACCTGTTGGAGAGAGTCCAGAGGAGAGCCACGAAATTAACCAGAGGGCTAGAGCACCTCCCCTAGGAGTATAGGCTGAGAGAGTTGGGGTTGTTCAGCCTGTAGAAGAGAAGGCTCCGAGGAGACTTAATAGCAGCCTTCCAGTACCTGAAGGGGGCCTACAGGAGAGATGGGGAGGCACTCTTTATCAGGAAGTGCAGTGAGAGGACAAGGGGTAATGGGCATAAGCTAAAAGAGGGTAAATTTAGACTAGACATTAGGAAGAAATTTTTCACTGTGAAGGTGGTGAGACACTGGAACAGGCTGCCCAGGGAAGCTGTGGGTGCCCCATCCCTGGAGGTGTTCAAGGCCAGGCTGGATGAGGCTTTGAGCAACCTGGTCTAGTGGAGGGTGTCCCTGCCCATGGCGGGGGGGTTGGAACTCAATGATCTTTAAGGTCCTTTCCAACCCAAACCATTCTATGATTCTATGATTCTATGATTCTATGCTTTTGTCAGTAGTGTGCCTTTATGCACAGTTTACAAACATGGACAAGTTATGGAATGTGTAGCTGAACGGTTAGTCGCAGTCAACAGGAATAGGGACAGGTAGCTAATGTCTATGTTTTCAAGATGTAATTTAATTGAGAATTTTATTAAATCAGTAAAATAGCTCAAATTTTTCAAAATATTAACTTTTCTGATAAATAAAGTGGGTGTACTATTGGAGTATATGTGTTGTACAAGTCTAGAAATGCCCACTGTTTCCTCCATTGTCTGTATGCTTTGAAACAGAGTTCTCTAAGTTCTTAACAGAGCTTCACATTGTACATTCTTCTTTGTCCTTATGAAGACAGTGTCGTAATTTATTGCATCCTAATCTATCCACCTTGAAATCAATGACTTTGTATGGAAAAGAACAAAAATCAGTGTTCTATGGCAAGTAAATAGGAGAATTATTTTATTTACATTTTATATAAAACCTCGATTGCAGAGGTTGAATACTGATTGCAAATTCAATTGTTTTGCAGAACTCATTTTTGTGGGTTGTCTGTTGGCCTTGTTTTTTTAATTTATGAATATAGAGAAATAATGTTTTTGCAGTAAAATCTTATAAACTGATGAAATTTGAGTTAATAAAGAATACAATTGATAGCAAAAAATATTAAAAACCTCTATCTGCATATGTACAACTGATTTTAAGTTCAAAGGAGAGAGGAAGAAATTAATGTGTCAGCTATGTCTGTCTTGAAGGAGTTGATATTTTTGGTTATCATTGTCTCTCATGGCACAGAAAGAAGACTTTTTCTATTTTGACTTCATAGAATTATAGAATCATAGAATCATAGAATGGTTTGGGTTGGAAAGGACCTTAAAGATCATCAAGTTCCAACCCCCCTGCCACGGGCAGGGACACCCTCCACTAGACCAGGTTGCTAAAGCCCCATCCAGCCTGGCCTTGAACACCTCCAAGGATGGGGCACCCACAGCTTCCCTGGGCAGCCTGTTCCAGTGTCTCACCACCTTCACAGTGAAAAATTTCTTCCTAATGTCTAGTCTAAATTTACCCTCTTTTAGCTTATACCCATTACCCCTTGTCCTCTCACTACACTCCCTGATAAAGAGTGCCTCCCCATCTCTCCTGTAGGCCCCCTTCAGGTACTGGAAGGCAATGTAATGCAGAATTGCACACCACAAGTCCATGCCAAGGAAATTACCTTTGTTATGGCTACATGATGTAATTTCTGATTTTTCTTAAATGCATCCTTAGGAAATATACCCTTGATTCAAAAAGTGCGTACAATAAATACAGTATGGTCTCATAGTTAAAATGGAAAGCATAAAAACTTGCACACATCTATTGTTACACTAATAACACCTAAACTATTAACTGGCTTTACACCTAATAACAATGCCTGAATATTTCTCAAAGACTGCATGGATTTTTTTTTTTTAATTAAAATTATTGAGTTTCAGGAACAATTCAATTTGTTTGGTTAATTGCTTTCCTAAATATGTCCTTAGTCAAACATCACAACAAATGGTTTCTAGAGATGTATGAAATTAGCAGGTATACAAGTTGTCTATGGAGTGTCCCTGCCCTGAGGCAAGCATTTTGAGACCATTAACTAAATAAAAGGTAGTAAACTCAGTACACTATGCACATAATAAGCACATTTTTGTCTTTCCTTAAAAAAACTTTAAACATAACACATAGCATCATTTCTCAGCTTCAAGAACCTTGTATCTCCCCCTCCTTAACTTTTTTTTTAAACACTATAACTCACAAACTTCTCCACTGCACTAATCTTACAATGTATCTCTGTCACGACATCTGTAAGAAAACAGCCATTTTTGCTTTCTAATTCAATAGGCATCATTTGTCCTTTACACTGTTTAATCTTTAAAGAATGTGCATTTTTCTGTGCTTTTTTTTTTTAACATTCCTTTTCATTGAGCCTTCTGCAGCTTGTCAAAGAACACACAGGACTGTGTATTTTTGGGTATTTGTTTAGTCTAGAAAAATTACTTGGACATTCCAAACAGAAAGTTACATAGAAGATTGGTTCCTATGTCTAAAACTGAAACTTGCTCTAGCATCTGCTCCACTGTCACCTATCTCTGCAAGCATTTCTGCCGTTAAGAGACTTTGGTTTCAGGGGTTTTTTTTTAATTTAAAATCTCACGAACAAACTGAAGTGGAATTCTCAACATTTTTTTCATAATTTCCTCAGTCTTGCTTAACTCTTGAGTATTTCAGTCATTTTTCCTTTCTAGGCCAAAGTCTTCTAAAAACATCAGTCTAGTTAAGTGCATTCATTTCTAACACTGAATGGATTGGTTCAATAGCAAATTTGGCTGTCACTTCTTTTTCCAAAGTCAGTTGAAAGAAAAGATGTTAGGATTTTCCAGGAATTAATCCTTGCTGTAAAACATAAAGACAGTCTGTGAGTAGGGCTCCCTAGTAATTGGTATAGAAACTGTGGTGTATTTGCTCTTTCCTTTTACTGCAATTATTTTTTTTTCAGAGATGACGTGAGTTTAGCATGATGGATGGACAGAAAGACTGTTACAAGGATTGAGACAAAAGAAAACATACTCTGTGGCTCTCTGAACTGGTCATCTAATTTGGTACTAACAAGATGGGCATAAACTGTATAGTGATTTTGAACTGCCATTCATCTATGTTCCCATCAAAACAAAACAGAGCTAACTTTTCTTACCTTCACTGTTGTTGAAGAGAGTATGGGGGACAAGAGGAGACAAAACACTAAAGCAACACATTATCTTGTGCATTAAATATCTTCTTAATAATTTTAATTTCACTTCAAAGAAAGAACCAAGACCCGGGTGGTTAGGACACATTGTAGACAGAAAAATTATATATGCTGAAATGCCCTTGGAAAAAGCATGACAGGTTCGGGAAGCAGGTCTTTTATCACAGAATCACAGGGGTACGGGATTCTTCAGGACAGCCTCCGGCAGTATAGACAGAGACAAAGAAGGCATTCAGTAATTCTGCCTTCTCTGTATCTTCTGTCACCAGAGCACCCACCTCATTGATCAGTGGGCCTACATTGCCTCTGGTGTTAGCCTTGTCTGCAATGTATTTGAAGAAGCCCTTGCTATTATCCTTGACCCCTCTAGCAAGGTTTAATTCTAAGGAGGCCTTAGCTTTCCTAGTTACCTCCCTACACTCTTTGACAACATTCTTATACTCCTCCCAAGTGGCCAGCCCCTCCTTCCATGATCTGTAGACCCTCCTTTTACACTTGAGTTTGCCCAGCAGATCCCTGTTTAACCATGCAGGTCTCCTGACACCCTTCCTCGACTTCCTACCTGTTGGGATGTTCTGATCTTGAGCTTGGAAGAAGCACTCCTTGAACTTTTTTTTTCTGGGCAAAATTACTCACAGATGTGTAAAAACACAAAATTTATAATAAAATATAATGTCAACATGAAGAACATCAAATTTCCTCTTCTGGGCATTTTTTCCAAAATAATATCTTTGTTTTCTTTGAAAGAATGGTTGAAAGTGCTTTTGGACTTGCACAAATGGAAGTGTTTCTTAGGAGTCTGGACTAAAGATACTTCCGTAAAAGACTTCAAAAACAAAGCAAAATTAAACAAATTATTTATTCTCAGTTGTTGACGTAGTCTTTTTCTAATCAACTACAACCTGGAAAAGTTGAATTTAGGTTTCTCCCTTTTCACTGTGCTTCTGTTCTTATTGCAAGATACTACCTATCCACACACAAGAAGTAGTCAGCCATACCACCTAAGTCTTTGCCTGAATCTGGCTTACAGGTATTGAACTAATAATAGTAATGAGGACAATGGTGCTGTGTTCTTAGATATAATTACAACCAACAGTATAGCTGGATTGAAAAAGGTATTTAAATTTGTTGTAGAAATGAATCACATTAATTTTATTTTATTAAGATTAGACACATATCAGGTAGTTCCTCTTCATTTTTTTTAATTGACTAATTTTAATATTAAAGTGTGATACAACTCAGTCTCATAAATGCAACAGGTTATGCTCAGAAATTTATTCTACTGAAATTATTAAACTTGTTGAACTATTTGCCAGGGAAAACAAGATGAACAGAATTTGGTTGAAGTGCCATTTCAACCTTTCCTCAGTGAAAACCTTCCTGTTGTGAAACTCATAATTTCAGTTGCCTTCCCTTCCCAAGATGTTTTTACTTGAATCTGGAATAACTCAGACTCAGAGCTTTAAAACACCTGTCTCTGAAGGCAACTGTCCAGAAGCCCTCAGCTCCTCAGCTGTCATGAAAACAAATGGTTTTCCAGTTTGGAAATCTTGACAATAATTTATGAAAAAAGCTGAGGAACATTATAAATGTGCTCAGGACAACTCTTAGAAACTGAAGTTGATTGGCATGGAACAGCCACCTCTATACAACAATCTTCCCCAGGACTCCTGCAATAATGTCTATTGGGAACAGTCTGCAGGTTGTGCCACCTCCCAAAGAGTGACTGGCAATTTTCTGAGGAGTACTAGCTGGCACTTCCTAAACCATAACAGAGGCTGTTCTAGCAATTATAGACAACTGTCTTGGGTCAGGACCACCGCCACGTGGTCGCACCACCCCCCCCCACCCTCCCCTCCCGGTAAGATGGGGAAGGATAAGAAAAGTGGAACCTCATGAGTTGATATAATGATGGATTTTTAATAATACCACACGAGGAAAGCAAAAGAAAGGAGAATATAACAATAAGACAAGATTTAGAATACAATGGAAACACTGATACAATGAAAATCTCATCACCAAGAGCTTCACAAAAGAGACCCCTCTCCTGGCTAGTTTCCCCCTGTATCCCGGGCATGACATCAGCATGGTATCGAATATTCCTTTGGCTATGCCCACCTCCCAGCTTCTGTGAAAAATTAACCCTATCCCAGCTGGACCCAGGACAACAAGAAAGTTCCTGTTTTCAGGAGCACTCCCTGACAGAGTCTTATTCAGTATGGCTTTTGGGTTCAGTGCAACACTACCACAGGAAACCTCTGGCTCTTGTCCAAAAGGTGTCTGAGCATTCTGGTGTGCCTAGCCCTGAACTGTTAAAATACATTATGTCTGGGTTTACCTAATAATCACTTTAAGAATATAGAAAACAAATAGAATTTGCTGCAAAACCTACACTTCAGAGAATCAGAATAAATCAGGCCATGATATCTGTTTGGATATCCATGGCATAGGCAGCTATTCTGAAGTATTTGAAAGTAATAGAAAAACAAAATACAATTTAAATACTCTTTTTTTTTTGAGGAACTGTGTTGTTCTATGCTCTGTCAGCAGTTTCTAAGTCATTTGACTCCTCTTTTATGAATAAACAATCTGTTCACCTTTAACTGGATAGCAAACTTGTCAAACACATCAGCAATTTTTTTTATTTGACCTTTGTAGGCTTTAATTAATGCCTGAGTTGGTATTAGTACCCTACTTGAGTGTCAATGTTCTCCAAAATATAACTGAGCATTTTTTTTAGAGCACTATAAAGTAATTAGCATTATAAAGTAATTTTGACCAATTTGGCAGAGTATATATAACAAGCTATCGAATTTAAGGTATGGATTGCCTTGTATACAGTTATTATATGTTGTTTCTTCTGAAAATGAACTTAGGAGGCAAGACTAATTCTCTCAAAAATATCCCAAACCCAAAACTACATTTATACTCTATTTTTCTATCTTTGCAATGCATATTGCGTTTAATAATAATAGAAATACAAATAGTGGAAATTACTAGCCCACTCATATTCTGATTCTTAACATAAGTTGTGAAATCAGTGATTCCAACAGTTTTTCAGGATAATGGATAAAATTAGTGAACTAGGTTCAAGCTCATCATTGTTCTTGATAATTTCAGCCCCATCTTCTACAGAGTTCCTAAACAATGCTTGCACAACTTCAGGAAAGCTACCCCTGCTAGTCAATAAGAATTCTGCAGATTGTTTTTACTATTACATCTAATCAGGGTTTTCCTGAAAGCAGTTTCAGTTTCTAACATTCTTTATATTCCAATGTAAAATAACTATAAACTACAAATAAATTTTACTGTAGAGTCTATTTTAAGTCTTTTAGCAGAGATACCATTTCTATTAATTTATAAAAATATTCTATGTCTTCCATTTGTCAAAGGAGAAATGAAGAATAGATGAAGAGGAAAGATAGGAAAAGATGTGTGCATACAGCATGTGCCCTGTGATGATGTCTTGAAGGATGAATCAATCAGTCTTCCCAGGTTGAACGCTTAAGAGGAATGTTAACACAAATCTAGACGTCATTTTCTTCTGCCACTGTAGCTTTACCTTCACCACAAAAAAAAAAAAAAGAAAGAGCAAACAAATGAAAAATAAAATTACCTGTAACATTATCCTCCAAGGCTATAATGAAGAATTCTGGACTAAAGCTTTGATGACAGTAATGTTTGAAGTTATCCTCTTACAAGAGTAAGATTCATAGCTACGGACCATTTCCTGAGAAGATGCCTCCCACATTTTTGAGTCACACTGTTACAGTTGGCATTTACATTATTTTTCTAATAATTCTACAGCAGAAACAAGAGGTAAGCAGCTCTATTTTTGCTGATTAGAAAAAGTTTGAATAAATAAGGGTCAAAAGTGAGATTATGCAAATCTTGTTTTACAGATTACAGTTATGGGATTCGTTTGCAAACACTTTCTAACGTGTTTTTTTGGTTTCGGGTTTTTTTCTTTTATTTGTGGATGCATCTTAAGTTTCATATACACAGAATGTTAAAGAGAAGCTATTTTTTCATTACAGAGTTAATATTGTGTCAGATACTATATTTAGAATTTGAGCAGTAAAATTATTTTCTTGATCATGTGATTATTGTCCTGATTACTGACTATACCTAAAATTTAAAAAGAAGAAGAAGATCTCTAAGAACAAGAATAAGAATATATACTAACTAGGAATTAGAATCCATCTAACAATAGTCATGGATAATTCCATTATGGTATAATTTCTTCAGACTTTCAGTGTTTGTGGATAGTTCATGAATATACCAGTCACTGCTTAATTAGTCATAAATATTCAAAAATTGGAGAGAATAAAATTCAAGTTAATTAGTGACTAAAATTGTCTTATTGTCTGACAATTTCTCATGAAGGTTTAGTCTGAGCTGTGCTTTAACCCACTGTGTGATGGGCAACCAAACAATCACTGAAACGACGTGTACATAATTTACTGTATTTTAAGTTTCAAAATACCTCTCAATTATTTCACTCAAAAAAAAATCAAATGTTGTTTTTTTAAAAAAAGTTAAAAGCACTTAAAAGATAAACCCAAATAAAGTTGTAAGCCTGAAAACAAACAGAAAAACTATCTAAGCACCTGTGTGATCTGCAGGTTCCCAAAGATTGAGGCTCAAGGTGTATAAAATTCAGTAGTGGTCTTCAATACCTTTTGGAATTCACTCAGTTAGAAGTCAGGAGACTCAGTAAGACTTTTGAGGTGACATGGGTCTTTGCTCCTGGCAGGGTCTATGCAGGATACAGAAACCAAGTGGGGTGGCGTTTTGGCTGTTATAAGAAAAATGCTTTGTTATAAGAAAATGCTGTATTCACTGAATCAGACCTCTTTCAAAAAAAACCTGTGATCTAAATTTTAATACAGCCAAGAGAGGAAGTGCTGCTTACCTGTGGTGGGTTGGTCCTTGGCTGGGGGCCAAACCACAACACCCGCTCACACAGTCCCTGCCCCCACCCAATGATAGGGGAGAGAATTAAAGAGGTAAATGGCAAAGAGGACTCGTGGGTTGAGATAAGGACAATTTAATA
>WKFP01013802.1:348558-360734 GCA_011057875.1 Pterocles orientalis | reverse complement strand
GGGGGGGGAAAGGCCTTGGGAGAGCGAACGCAGGCTCCCCAAAGCGAGATGAATCTGGAGCCAAAAGAAAGTGAAAAGCCAGCCCTCCCGGAAGAGTCCTCTCCTATATACTGGGTATGACGTGCATGGGATGGAATAATTGGTCAGTCTGCTTCTCAATCTTGACCTAAAAGCAAATCCCAAGCTAGAAGCCGGACTGTCTCTCTGTCTATGGAGAGGAGAGAGGCTGAACATATCTCGTCCTTGAGAACAAATAGCAACATCCTAGCAATAACTATAAACATTCTTCTCTTATAATTCTCTCCTAAGCAGGAATCCAAAACATAGCTTCTTGATAGCTATTTATGAAGAGAAGGGAAAAGGAAAAAAAAATTAACTCTCCTCTGCTTAACCCACGACATTACCTTTTACAGAATGGTGTCTTACACAGAGGGATTCTAGGGTGCTTCCCTTTACCATTTGGTGTCTCAGTGCAACTGTTCTATTGTGATTTGTTCTTCCACTAAACATAATCTAACAATCACACTTGACTAAAATATTAAACATTCAAACTCTTCATCGATTTCTTAGGTCCTTGTGGAGAAGTTTAATAGTAATTAATCACTCTACCATGACAGTTTGGAAGTGACTGACCTTGGCACTTGTTCTATGTGTAGCCTAACACCACAAATCTTATCAGACCAGTTATAGGTATGAATAACATTAGATGTATTCCCAAACTGTTTCAAAGTGAGGCAGAAAAATACAATTCATCCCATCAGTTCTGTCCTGGAGAAGAGGTGGGGTATCCAAATACATGAATCTTGCTTAAAAATCATTGACCTTACAGGCCAACAGTAGTATGTTGGTTATACAGTGGTTATGCAGTGCTGATACACACAGAAGCCTGTAGGCTATAACCACACAGTGCACCACTGTATTCTAGATCTGTACAGAAGTTAGCTCTCAGTGAGAGGTTTTCCTGGAATCGATTGTACCTATTCAAGATGGTCAGCAATTTAGTGCTAACCAACAATGACTATAACAGCCAACTCCTGAGAGAAGGTCAGTGATTTCCTGCCAAGATAAATTGTGAATTTTGCCTACTAACCTGAGGAAAGTGCTAAAGCCATTTGCATTATAATATACTGTAATAAAACATGGTACTTCAAAAACAGATGGTGCTATCCTTTTAAGTCTCTTAACCCTTACAAAATTGTCTTAGAAGGTACACTGCTGAGGTGTCTTCCCCTGAGCAAGGTAGTGTCGGAACAGAGCAATATGAATAAGAACTAGGAAACAGGAACACAGCCAGAAATTTGTGCACAACTGACTCATTTCCATGATGAAAAATCTAATAAGCTGGTGTCTCTTAAAAAAAGTCCCTGGGTCTACTGCCCATCTGTTTTAATTGTGTGCACTTAATGATGAAGGAATTGTCCTATTTGGTCTTACAACTGCTGTTGGGGTGATATTCAGACTCTTTTTAAAACCCATTGAGTTACTCAGTAAGGGTAGAACTCGGAGTTGTAGTCTGCTGCATGGGAAGCCCACCAGTAATCAGAGCCTGACTACTGATTGCCCCAAAGACCACTGAAAGCAGTGGTACTTTTAGTCTCCAGGTGTCCAGGTCGAAAAATAACAGCCAGATGTCACCGTGCAGCAAATCTGACGAATCAGCATTATTACACATGCACAGGGAGCTCTGCATGACACAGGCTTGGGCTCATTGTGCATAGAGGCATAAAGCCACCTTACTTGCTTCCCAGGGAAAGTCAGTACTGCAGGCAGAATTATTTGCTAACTTTTTAGTGTAACTGTATAGCCCTGTAATATCATATTTCCATTGCTAATAACAGACCATAAGCTCTGTACCGAGTTTGCACAGCTTCAGGGCTGACAATTGCCAGGTCTGTTCTGCCTGAACTTGTCTTGACCTGCCTGCCTGTAGGTTTCACTTAGTTTAGCAGCAACATCAATTTCTCTCATTAACCAGATATCTCTGGCTAATTTATTTGACTTTTGTTATCTTTTTTATGGTAAAAACATAATTTTATATATATATATATATCAGTTATTAGATGTTCTAATGAGATGCTTATTACTCTAACGTAATGATGTAGAGTAGAGGAATAGAGGCTTGGTACAATAGAGACCTTGAGAGGTGGGCACTTGGAATGCAGCACCAAGGAGTACAGGAATGGGACCAGAAGGAATGGGGCACATGCTGGCACTGGAGACGCCACAACTACAAACAACTCAGTAATGGACAGTTACAGAAACACAGACCTGGAACAAAACTGGAACTGACAGTAAAAAGATAATAAAGACATTATTTTATATCTGACTTACATAAAGAGTGTAATATATAGCTATTTTGGATGCAACATGACTCCAGGTGCTGATGTCTCACCATAGCATCTCCACCATCACTACATTATGAAACCACCAAGGAGCAGAGAGAGGGTGAGCATGACACTAGGAAAGAGTAAAAATTTAGGAGTGTGTGAACAACAATTTTAACTACATTACTATTCATTTTTCCTTTTTCTGTAATACTCAGATCTAGAATTACAATGAGTTTAGAATAGACTGCTGAGATTTAAATGAAATCAACAATAAATTCCTGGCTTTATTTGTAAGATGTGTTTCCTTTTTGTACATTCACAAGATTTTGAGCATAATAAGAGGACATAAGAAAACAGTCTGTTCAGATTGACTAACATCTACCTCAGAGGGCTCAAAGTATTCAATAAAATCTAGTGGATTAAATAATAATATTATTATTAACCTTTAACAAAGGTGATACTACTGTTTGAATAACAGAAAGATAGACAAAACTGTTAGTAATTACCATAGTATATTTCCCATGAATAAAAATATAATAAAACACGGGCCCCAACTCTACACATAGTGTTTTGTAATTATTAAGTTGCCACCATATTTACTGTTTTTATGATATTTTATGAGCTTTAATATCTTTCTAATAATTTAATATTTTCCTATTATAAGGAATAAAGGTAAAATTACTTGCTTTTCTGTTTTAAGCCTTATAGTGTACTTAATAAAGGTCAGAATCCAAGAGATTTGCTAAAAATAAATTGCCTAAATTAAAAAAAATACACATTGTACTATACGTAGAGTCTCGTGCACTTTAAAATATTTCTTTTCTACATAATGAAGTACATGTATAGAATGTGGAAAGCTTGTGCTGAAACAAATATTACATGTGCCCATAAATTAATGTGCCCCCTTAGGAAAATGAAATTTCACTATGTAATTACCCCATTTCTTCACTGAAGACATAAAGGAATTTATGGAACTAATTACCCTGATAATGGAGAAGGATTTTTTTTTTTCTCTTTCATTGCAATCCCACCTAGAAGCACAACACAGGAAAATGTAATTTGTTAAGCTCCACAGTGGCTCTACTCTTATACATTTATTAGAAGAAACTGAGTCATTTTAATAGTTTTGTGTCAACCTTAAACATAAACTTCCAATATAGCAATAAATATAATCTTCCAATATAATACCGGAGATGTTGCAATGACATTCTCCTACTGCTTTAAGTTTTCTTATGTTACTTCTGAGTAAAAGTGCTATTAAACGAAAAAAACCCCAACCAAACAAACAAAAAAACCCAAAAAACCCCACATGCTTATAGAACTATTTTTCCAGGTCTTCTATTCCACAACTTTTTGTAACACAGTGTATGAAGTGCCACATTTGATCACATTCTTCAGCATAAGAAAGTTTTCATTGAAGATTTTTAGGGTTAACCTTAAGATCATCCTTAAAGGCATAAGTATTTACATGTAAATATTGAAATATGTATTTTTTCATAATAATAGTTATGATCTCAAAATTATTTGCAATTTGGAGCTATGTTAATTTTCTGGAGGCACTATTCTTTCTTTAATACTTTAGAGTACATATTATATGGCTAACTAGACAGAAAACTGTAAATTTAAGGAATGCCATGCCCAAAAAATCTTGTCTCCTATAATAAACAAAGCAAACAAAAATTAATAATAAAAGATTAAAGAAAGGCATAAAAGTTTAGAAATGTTATCCTTCCCCCAAAAATTTCCCAAGCCAATACTGGAGGGAGGTATTTGTCTTTTTCTGTGTGTGATTTTGGGCTTTTTTTAGTAAATAGTTTAGAAACCACAGGAAGATCAGAAAAATATGTAAAGTAACCCACATAAACCAGAAAAAAACTATGATTATTTTTTTTCCCTAAAGTGAAGACTTAAAGTTACCAACAACCAGCAAACTTAAGAAATTCAGTTCTGATGACATTTCTTAACAATTTAGGCACTGTTTGAAACATCAGTGGGTAAAGAATCGTAACCTTCAAGAGCATCTGTAACCTACTGAACACTGAAGATCCTGTGGATGTAAAAGATCCTGCTGTAAACTGTTGTGTTTACTATGCAAACTGTTGAGTTGTCCGTTGTATCAGTCTCGACCAGGACTATTGTGTTATGTGAGGCTCTCAGAATTACAGTTTCTTTACCAACAACAAAATAGTTGGCACCATGTATAATACATGAAAATACACCATGTCTCCCTCATAGGTGTATTAAATGATATAGCTGTGTCCAAAAGTGAATATAAGTTCTAAGAAGTGTTTCACAACTCCTTAATCCATTATATAGACCTGTAAGAGGACAACATCCCATCTCCTCAAGAAAATTAATTAAGACAAAAAAGAATTTTCTATCTATACAATAATACCAATATTATGTTCATCACCCATGCCCTACTCTTTTTGTAACTCCCAGGACTATTATGAATAAATAAATAGAATTAACATTTGTCTCATCGAATGCTATTTGTCAAAGTTAAAAACAAGAAAAAAAAAATGCTTTCACTCATTTGTGACACCATGACTCACTTACCATACCTCTCTCCTACCTATCTACACTGACAGCCCATGAAAACTAAAAATGAAGCAATCTTTACAATGATTTCATCTTGTGAGATAAAGGTCACACAAATGTTATTTCAGATGTAAAGCTAATTAAATTAATAGAACACATGTGGAGGCAAACTAGTAAGGTAGGCTCTGTCAATTATTGCAATATTTTTAAAAGTTCAATCTTCCTTCCTCTAACAGTCAAGTTCTCCAAGATGTGAAAACAGAAGTCCAAATTAATGAGATTTTTCTTTTTCAATACATGCTTCTATGTATTGGAGTGCATATGCAGCTAGGAACAATTCTGATTTATTTCTATAAATAGACAGATTCTGATAGCCTCTTTATGTTTGGGTTTTTTAAAACAAAGCAAAACAAAACTTAACTAAACTAAACTAAACTAAACTAAACTAAAGTAAAGTAAACTTTAAAGCTACTCGCGCAAAAACACCAAGGACTTTCACAGGAGTTTGAGTTCATTAAGAGTTGGGTGGTTTCAGCTTGAAGGTTAGTTTGTGCAGTCTATCCTACTGTGATCCAATATAGCCTGCTCATACCAGCTGTAGTTCCAGGTGCAATATCCCTTTTAATGCATATACCTCCGTAGGTTGCATACTGTGAAAATACATTTCAGTGGGACAAATATGAACGTGACAGGTGACTGAAAGAATGATCAGGCATTGGAACAGGCTGCCCAGGGAAGTGGTGGAGTCACCATCCCTGGAGGTGTTCAAGAAACATGTAGATGTGGTGCTTAGGGACATGGTTTAGTGAGTTAGGTGGTGTGGGTTGACAGTTGGACTTGATGATCCTTGAGGTCTTTTCCAACCTTAATGATTCTATGATTCTATGACTTCATGATTCAATTTGGTCACAGTTCATCAAGATTGCCTTAGTGAAGGATTGCCTTCCTTAGTAAAGGATGGACTGATTTGTAAAAGTACAAGCTGATAAAGAGGCAACTAGTACAACATGCAGTGCAGACCTTTGACATGTTGAAAAGGTGTATCAGTTTCTTTGTTAAAGGCTGTCCTGAAGACAACTGAAAGCATGTGGAAGTGTATGTATACTATTGTTCCATCTGAATGCCCAGCTACATCACAACTACTCACTAGGGTGTGTCTCAGCTATAATGCAGTTGCATTCACATTTCTGTGTTATTCTCTGGTTTCCAAAGAAAGAATATCTGCTCATAGACAAGGCAAAAGTCATGGTGTCTCTGCATAGCATAAAAACTTCATGATTATTAAAGAAAGGATCCTGTCAAACTTCAGAAGGAAATCATAAAACCAACAGCAGTGAACACAGCAGAAAATGGCTATGGAGAGGACTTTTCAACAATTATATATATACACACAAATATATATATAAATTCCATGTATCTTCTTGCTTTTACTTTTGTGTCATGCCTTTTTAATTTTGGACTTTTTTTCCATAAATTCTGTTTTCTCACCCATCTTTTTTGTTTCATGTTTTCTTTACTCCATGACCTTCTATTGATCTTTTTTTTTGTCTATGTGTTTCTTCTATGATTATTTTTTTTATTTTCAGTGTTTTATTTAATTTGCATTTTGATTGCATGCTGAAATTCAGTTGGACTTTGCCTGATCTATGCTGACAGACACAGGCATTATCAATCTGAAAAGAAAAAAAAAAATTATGTCTCTGCTCTTTCCACTAAGACTATCCTTTTAAGCAGTAGTATCACACTTAGAACATATCTTCTTTAGATCAAAGGTATATAAACTAGTATACATGCAAGTAAAAAAGATTAGCAAAGATATAGCAATACTTTTTTTCTTAAAATGAGAAATCTTTACATTTACTTTCATTTAAATGTGATATTTACCTTTGATCTAAAGACTGGATTTCAAGGGATTAAAATCTAGGCGGGTCTCAATTTTCCCTCATTTTCTTGAGACACATAAATAGATGAATTCTTAAGAATTTTAAAGTGAATGTCTACAGCATTTATTATCTGCAGTTTTTCTCATCTCTGTTAAAGCATGTTTTCAAGTCTCTCTTTAATTATTTGCACTGAAAAAAGTGTTCTGCTTCCTATAAAAAGACTGCCAAAGCAAGAACAACTAGCTTTGGTGGATTTTTGTTCAAAGGTCTAATAGAAGCCCGTATCTTTTTCCGTGTGGCACAGAAATGAAAATTATACAAGACAACACAGTAGGAAAAAACGTTCAAAAGCAAGAGAAGATGCCAATAAAGGTACTTCGCATAGCACATTTAGAAAAGAGGAAAGAAAAACTGTGAAAAGGAGATCCAATAGAAACACTAAAAGTAAAGGTCTGCTATGACTCATTCTTCAAGGCAAGCTATTGCGGAAATTCAACATTAGGGTGGAGGAGATGCACGAGGATAAGTGGCATTAATCTGCATTTTAGTGTCTGCATGAGCTGTTACACAACTCCTGCAAACCTCAAAAAGTCACCAGTCACGGTATGACACGGTTCTGCTTGCAAGTGCAGAAAGAATTTCAGAGGTAAGCATTTAAATAGTTCTGTTCTTACTCTCATCCTAACCAGAGGTGTTAATCTAGGGAGGGCAGGGACAGGGGACATTGTAGTGGGGGTCTGCTACAGGCCACCTGACCAGGGAGACAAAGTGGATGAGGCCCTCTACAGACAGATAGGATCAGCCTCACGCTCACAAGCCCTGGTCCTCATGGAGGATTTCAACCATCCTGATATCTGTTGGAAGAACAACACAGCACAGCATAGGCAGGCCAGGAAGCTCCTGGAATGTGTTGTTGACAACTTCTTTCTCCAAGTGATAGAGGAGCCAACCAGGAGAGGGGCTATGCTGGAACTTGTTCTCATCAACAAGGAAGGGATGGTGGGGAATGTGGAACTCAAGGGCAGCCTGGGATGCAGTGACCATGAGATGGTGGAGTTCAAGGTCCTCAGGGCAGTGAGGAGGGCACACAGCAAACTCACTACCCTGGACTTCAGGAGAGCGGACTTTGGCCTCTTCAGGGACCTGCTTGAAAGAGTCTCATGGGATAAAGCCCTGGAGGGAAGAGGGGCCCAAGAAAGCTGGCTAATATTCAAGGATCACTTCCTTCAGGCTCAGGGGTGATGCATCCCAACAAAGAGGAAGGCAGGCAAAAATGCCAGGAGGCCTGCATGGATGAACAAGGAAGTCCTGAGCAAACTCAAACAAAAAAAAGGAAGCCTACAGACGGTGGAAGCAAGGACAGGTAGCCTGGGGGCAATACAGAGACACTGTCCGCAAAGCCAGAGATCAGGTTAGGAAAGCTAAAGCCCTAACAGAATTAAAAATGTCCAAGGACATTAAGGGTAACAGGAAGAACTTCTATAGTTATGTCAGCAATAAAAGGAGGACTAGGGAAACTGTGGGCCCCCTCCGGAAGAAAGTGGGAGACCTAGTGACCCAGGATGTAGAGAAGGCTGAGGTACTTAACGAGTTCTCTACTTCAGTCTTCACTAGCTCAAGCCAAACTGCCCAAGTTGCAGAAGGCAAAGGCAGTGACTGGGAGAAAGAAGAACCACCAGCTGTAGGAGAAGACAAGGTTAAAGACTAACTAAAGAACCTGTAAGGTGCACAAGTCCATGGGACCTGACGAGATACATCCACAGGTCCTGAACGACCTGGCAGATGAAGTTGCCAAACCACTATCCATCATATTTGAGAAATCGTGGCACTCTGGTGAAGTGTCTGCAGACTGGAAAAGGGGAAACATAACCCACATTTTTAAAAAAGGAAATAAAGAAGACTCAGAAAACTACAGGCAGGTCAGTCTCCCCTCTGTGCCTGGCAAGATCATAGAGCAAATCCTCCTGGAATCTATGCTAAGGCACATGGAAAATAAGAAGGTGGGTGGTGGCAACCAACACAGCTTTACCAAGGGAAAATTGTGCCTGGCGAATTTGGTAGCCTTCTATGACAGGGCCATAACACTGGCGGATTGAGGAAGGGCAACTGACATCATCTGCCTGGACTTGTGTAAAGTCTTTGACACTGTCCCACATGACATCCTTGTCTCTAAGTTGGAAGGACATGGAATTGATGGAAGGACCACTTGCTGGATAAGGAACTGTCTAGGCAGCCACACTCAAAGAGTTGTGGTCAATGGCTCAATGTCCAAGTGGAGATCGATGACAAGTGGTGTTCTGCAGGGGTCAGTACTGGGACCAGTGTTGTTTAACATCTTTGTTGGAGACATGGACAGTGGGATGGAGTGCACCCTCAGCAAGTTTGCTGATGGCACGCACCAAGCTGTGTGGTGTGGTGGACACGCTGGAGGGAAGGGATGCCATCCAGAGGGACCTGGACAGGCTTGAGAGATGGGCCAATGCAAACCTCATGAAATTTAACAAGACCAAGTGCAAGGTCGTGCACATGGGTCGAGGCAATCCCAATACAGGCTGGGAGGAGAACGGATAGAGAGCAGACTGAGGAGAAGGACTTGGGGGTATTGGTGGATGAGAAGCTCGGCATGAGCCGGCAGTGTGCGCTTGCCGCGCAGAAAGCCAACCGTGTCCTGGGCTGCATCAGAAGAAGCATTAGCAGCATGTCAAGGGAGGTGATTCTCCCCCTCTACTCTGCTCTCATGAGACCCCACCATGAGTACTGCGTTCAGATGTGGGGCCCCCAACATAAAAAAGATATGGACCTGTTGGAGAGAGTCCAGAGGAGAGCCACAAAATTAATCAGAGGGCTGGAGCACCTCCCTTATGAGGACAGGCTGAAAGAGTTGGGGTTGTTCAGCCTGTAGAAGAGAAGGCTCCGAGGAGACCTAATAGCAGCCTTCCAGTACCTGAAGGGGGCCTACAGGAGAGATGGGGAGGCACTCTTCATCAGGGAGTGTAGTGAGAGGACAAGGGGTAATGGGTATAAGCTAAAAGAGGGTAGATTTAGACTAGACATCAGGAAGAAATTTTTCACTGTGAGGGTGCTGAGACACTGGAAGGGGTTGCCCAGGGAGATTGTGGCTGCCCCATCCCTGGAGGTGTTCAAGGCCAGGCTGGATGAGGCTTTGAGCAACCTGGTCTAGTGGAGGGTGTCCCTGCCCATGGCAGGGGGGTTGAAACTCAATGATCTTTAAGGTCCTTTCCAACCCAAACCATTTTATGATTCTATGACTCTATGACTTGTTTGTGTGTGTGTGTGTTATTTGCCACTCAGATCAAAAAATCCCTGAAGGTCATTGTTTACTGAGTATATTAATTTGTCTCTGTGTTATTCAGGGATCAATACTCATAATTGTTTTTTGTCCCAACCACTGGAAGATAAATGGTCTAATTAGTGCTTGTAGTAATCTAACTTAAACATCTTACCTTTTTGGATAGTTTCTTAAGTCATATAGAGAACTGAAAATACTAGAACAGAAAGACAAATGAAAAAGTCTCCTCTGATAAAATCAGGGTAACTGATGTGCAGCATACATGCTGTTTAACAATGAAATAAAATGTAAAATCTGACGTCTGTAAAGAGGAAAACCAGAAAGCCTATGTTGGTATGAATTTTAAAATAGAAAATAGAAAACCTCCAAGTCTTCTGCCTAATACCTTATGTATTATTTTCTATTTTTGTAGCTGGAGTGTGCCTGTGTATTGATTTTATTTGAACAACCACTTATGTGACATTTACACTCCTACTGAGTTCTGAATAAAACTCTGAACCTACAATTTATAGGCACTATTTTGAGTCCTCTGTGATAAACTGAGTTCTTTAATAATCACTATTTGGTGCCTCAAATGAACATAACATATAGAGGTTACAAGTTTAAGAAAAGTAGGTGTACAAGAAAAATCGTATTTAGACAACAAATGCATGAACTTGAAATGACAGATGAGCAGAACATCTAGTGTTTCAATCTGAACAGGAGAGACATCTTGTATTTCTGGGATCTAGTCTCCAGGCAACTAGAGATCAGAATAGAACATTCATTTACTTCTTGTTCTACCACAACAGTCTCTGAATAATATGAGTAAAGAGCAAGAAAGTAGGAGAATGTGGCAGGCAGGACAAATTTTGTTATAAAATATGTGTTAGAGGGAAGCCTACTTCAAATGTGATGTTATGTCTGTATCTGATCCAATGGTCATAATTTCAAATATACTATAAAGAAAAGGGACAGTTCTAGGTAGTTATAGAACTCATCTCTACATCTCAACTTTTCAAGAGTACTTGTCATATCCTATGCAATAATTACCATATAAAATATTTAAGGAAGGTGGTATTTTCACAAGGAAAATTCTGTGTAATTTTCACCTGCAAATAATGATTGAACATTATTTGGTGCTTGCTTGATCGATAAGTGATGTCTGGTGATAACTGACAAGTGTGATTTGGTGCTTGACTCTGAGAAGCTGATCTGTAATTTTTTGCAGTTGCTGAGGTAAAATAAAATTGTATGATATTGTTCCTTGAGTCACTGTCTGACTCCACCTAGCCAGTGCTCCTTTTTGGGGAACCACAAAAAACCTCTGTCCACCATCCACTGTAGTGGGCAAGACACTTATCCATCAAGCAAGCACCAAATAATGATCAATCATAATTTGGAAGTAAAAAATCAGACAGAAGACAGAGTAGGAAAGAGTTGAAACATAAGGAAGATGGGCAGAAAGACAAATAGAGGGCCAGAGACACAAACACAGAGACATAGAGAACATCACCAATCCCTCGTTCTAGCACGTGTCTACTCTTCAGGCAGAAATATTAATTTCAGGCAGAAACTCTTTCTGGAGCATGGGTGGGGGTGGGGGGACGGGAAGGGAATGATGGGTTGGCTAGGAGTAGGTGGTCAGGCTCACCTTTTATAGGGTTTGATCCACTCCAGGACCACCCCTCGGTGTGTGTGTGTGGCGGGGAAGTGAGAAGGGGAGGCCCTTTTTTGACCTTTGGCAGCAACAACAGCCCTGCATTGGCTTTGGGAGGGGCAGCTGGTTCTTCACTGGGGAGACAAAAGCCATGCCCCACCTCAACAAGCATGCCAGTCACTCAAAATGTTAAAAGCTTGCTAACTTTCACTCACAAAAGAGTGAGCTGTTTGTAGACATGGTGGAGCCTCTTCTTTAGAAATATTCTGTTCGGGTGCTCTGCCCATTGTTTGAGACATAAACATGGATAAACAACATCATCCCTGAGGGGAGGGAATCGGTCTGTGACAAGTATTAAAATAAAATAAAATAAAATAAAATAAAATAAAATAAAATAAAATAAAATAAAATAAAATAAAATAAAATAAAATAAAATAAAATAAAATAAAATAAAATAAAATAAAATAAAATAAAAT
>WKFP01013802.1:336208-348538 GCA_011057875.1 Pterocles orientalis | reverse complement strand
TTTTCCCTTTCCCTTTTCCTTTTCCTTTTCCTTTTCCTTTTCCTTTTCCTTTTCCTTTTCCTTTTTTTTCCATTCTGTTCAGTGGACAATCATCTGCTTTAAAGGGAGGTGAAATAGCTGCCTACCTTGCTGAGGTTCTGAGAGAATTAAGTAGTTAATGCTGGTAGTAAGTGCTTTGCAGATGAAAATTTTTAAGTGCTAAATATAATTACTCTTATGATTAGAGACACATTCCAACCCAAATGTTTCTTTGATTTTATAGCTGACATAGATCCCATTTGGTATAATATGCAAAAATGGACTTTTTATGAGTGGTCAGGTAATAAAAGTTCCTGGGATGTTTCTTCCTGAGCAGCTCATGACAATTTGAAAGCTAAGAATCGAATGTATTTTTAAACAAACAAGTAGTCTCACTGTTCTTAATAGAAATTATTGCAAAGTAAAGTAGTATTCTGCATGAGTCAAAATGGCATGAAAAGGCTCTCAGATTTGAAAAATAATTTCAACAGGGACCAGATCCTGACTGATATATTTGCATAGATACAGCTCTTGTCCTTTGCACAACCACAGAAGCGTCAGAAGTGTCAGTGTAAAAGGATTTATGTGCATGCCTAAATGCCATGTCAGTTAGCAAATTTTGATGGCTGGGGCACTACTCAGATCCACAAAACTTTCCAATCTGTTCATTTATCTTTAAGGATACGTAAATTTATACTTGAAGAATCCCTAAGCAACTATGTTTCTTCCAGTGAGCAGGAAAATGACATGTAAATACTTGAAGCTCGTATTCACTTCAGAGGCCTTGTAAATTTTAAGATTATAAATTCCTTTTTCTCAGTTGCAGCACATGGCATGACACACTTTCTTAAAGCACTCCTACTAGATTCATCAGTGCTTAAAGGACTTCTGGGAATTAAACTTTGAGAGCTGGAGATGAGAAATAGCCATTCAGGCAGCGATGGGAGCTCCTCTCCCTACCTGACTTAGGTATTACCTACAGTGCTACCAGAATACAGGTTTCTTTGTCTTCCTTTGTCTTCAGCAGATACATGTTTATTTACAGTACTAAAGGTCTAGACTGCAATGTTAACAATCCCCATCTGTGTCACAGTTGCTTTACCAACAGCAAGTAAACTTTGCTTTTCACTAACAAAATTACCTGGTCATTTTTTACAGGCTATCTGTATTTTTGTCGTATTAACATCACCATGTAAGTTTAGCTGGCAAAAAGAAAAGCAGGGATAGCACATACATGACACTTTTTATTTCCTGTGTAGGAAATAAGATGTGACTATTTACTTGTATAGAAGTAAAGTAGGTAACTTAAAGTTTCTGTCGCACTATACTGGGAATCCTGCTCTTTACCTGCTGTGCTGGGGATTACAGTCATCTAAAAATAAGACACTCAAATACTGAATGCTGGGACAATCAAGACCTGTTGTTGAAATGGTTATGACAATCTTGTTGTCATGCATCCTGGTGGCGTGAAGTATACCCTATCAAATGAGGAGGACCACAAATGTCCATGAGGCATTATCAATATGAATCTCTCACGGCTGGTGCCAGTCAGACTACACTTTTTCAGGTTTATTCATAAGACCCTATGGGAATCTAAAGAAAAGGGAGTGTCCAGCCAAGAAGCTCCTTCTTCTGAAGAAAAAAAGGCAGAAAAAAAGAAAGACAGAGGAGAACTGAAAGCAGTTTTTTATTGTTATCTTTCTGTTCAAGCAGGGATCTAGCTACATCCAACATAAGATACAACTAGGATAATAAAAGCAACTGTTCCAGGAGTGATTATTATTAAAATTTTTAAAATGTAATATAAGTAATATATTTATCAGAACTAACATTACTAATAGCAATGTATTAATAGTATTACAATTATTCCCCCAAACAGTAAGACTATTGCTATCCATTGTAAGCATTTCTTCAGTTCTTATACTGTAGCAACAATCACTGATTTCCGTAATTTCTCCTAGTAAAAAACCATGTCTCCAAAGCCTATAAAGATTGGCTGAAAAGCTTTGAAAGGACATAAATGAAATGGATTACCCTGATCTTTTGAGATGTCACTGTCTCCTATGGACACAAGGTATCCAGAGGGCACATGGAGAGACTTTCACCTTTTCTGCTGCCACACAGATTCTTGCAAACTTGTGCAGTGGATGCACCAGCATGACTTGCTCAGAAGAAATCTGTTTAACAGAAAAATGATTCCTTCTGGGAATTATAGCTGTCCCTCAGCATTCATTGATGGCATCAAGGTCATAGTCTGGTATGAAAGTAAGCGGTTTTTTGACTCTTTATTCTAACAAATCAATAGACAATCAATATCACCTCTTATTTCCTGGGCAGACAACAAACATTTTTAAGGTGGTTTAGTTTTAGGAACTATTCAAAAACAGAAGTAGAAAAAAAAATCCCATCTCTTGTTAGTTCTTTCTGTGAATATGTTTCTGTTACTATTACAGTTACTGTTTTTTCCTCTTTGGTTTCCTAAGACGAGTCTAGCAGCAATCCTTGAATTTTGCATCAAAATATTAACTTCAACATGACCCCAGTGGAGTTATGCCAACTTCCACAGAGACCAAAGGAGAATTTTAACAAACAGTTCTACAAGATCTGAACCACAAGCTGAAATTAACATACACCTGCAATTGAGTCTTTCTTTTGCTTTTCTTCTGTCTTTTTCATTAAAGATATAATTACATTTTCACTAATGCTTACTTGTTAATATTGTCATGATGATTTAAAATATAAATGTTCCTTTGTGTGGAAGACAAGTTGTTTGTTAGCATCCATTCTAAGGTCATCAGCTATAAATCTGTTTCTTTCCTACTCAGTTACATGTATTCTTATGTCCATTGAGGAGATCATTTTGTCACTACAACTATGAATTATATTATCAGCCTTTAGTGTAACTGAAGTAAAAGTATAACGAAAAATAGTAAAAAATATATCTAAACTGAGAATTATATTAGATCTTTGTGTCAAACTTACATATAAAAAATGGAAATAGATATATACTAAGGGAATATATATTTTAAAGAGATGTAGTATTTTTACATGCAAATTTGATATTAGCTTTCATTTGAATAGTGTTTCAGTAAATCTAATATAGTAGGTACCCACATTTTCTTTATTAAGAAAGAAACAAGGTCTTAATAAAATAAATGTTCTGAATAACACTGTTCAAAGTAATTTCAGTCTCAGAAAAACAATCAGATTGCTACAATTCAAAATACAACAGACTGCAGCAACTGGCAATGTTGATCTTAGCTAATACCTGAAGGAGTTGCGTTTTACAATTTGTCAATTTACCATAATTTTACATGTGACATCCCAGCTGGGTTCTGATTGTGGTCTTGGCTATAGTGTGGGAAAATATCAATCATCTTCACTGACATGACCATAATGTATTCAACCTTAATTAAGCCCATTTCCTAATCATATACCGGATTACGGTAAAAGCCATATCTACAGTAGACGACCCAATTAAAAATCTTACTGTCCCCATCTTTATGTTGATTGTGGTGAACTCTCTCCCCCTCTCTCTCTCCCTTGACTAGCATTCATTCAAACTGAAGAGGAGAAGGGGTCATTTTTATTTGTTGTTAAAACCTAATTTCAGATAGCCATTTAGAAACAAGTTTGTCTACAGCTTTCAAACAAATCAGGTGACATTTTTGGCCAGAGGAAATTTGGTAATAATGAATCAATGGACATAATAAAGGCTAGTTTCACTTACAGGATCAATATCAAAAAGAGTCCAAGGCCCACTAAAAGAATTATGGCTACTTTGTACTAAACATTTCAATGTCATTTTCATTTTACTTTTACCAATAATATTAATTTTTACCTTTTAATCTATAACATGTTTACTTTCAGTATCTTTAAAAACCAAAAATCTTCATATATTTCACTTTCCAATCCAATCCAATCCATGGATGAACAGCCCCTCACATTTTTACTTAAAAACCAGTATATTCACATATTTATATATTTAAGGTACCCACATTTTATATTCACAGTTATGTAATCATACACGTTTTATTTAAAAGTCTTCAGGTATTTCTTTAAAAAAGCATTTAACTGAATATTTCTATATAGTTTTTTTTTTTTAAATATTTGTCATCTGTGCAATACAGTATTATCACTATAGCTTCAAATGGGACATTGTGGTTTCTTAGATAAATAGTTTGTATATAAAACCAAACCAATCAAATAACAAAAGCAAGGTTAAATATCTAGTTTTGGTGAGAAACTTCAATGGTCTAAAGAAACTTAAAGTGTCTATCTAATATTTAACTCTTGCTATTAAAACCAGAAAAATACAACTTTAGTAATGAAATTTAACAAAAAGCCCTCAAATATTTTATCTTCTATCACATCTCAAAGATTTCTAGTAAACTAATTTTTATTTATCATAATTCATGTGAAATTAAGCTACTCTATGGCAAGATTAAAGTTTTGCAACAGTCATCTCCAACAGGTGCCTATACACTCAGGTCTGTATAAATACTCATATTTGAATCTTTGAATAAATATTAATATTCTGTAATTTCTACCTGACTTGAAACCTAAATGACTAAAAAGTCTCTATATTAGAGTAAATTAAACACTGAAAAATATGTTCTAAATCTGCATTGTTTATAAATTCTTTATGGCTCTAGCTATTTTATTCCTGCCTCCTTTTTTTGCCCTTTGACATTGAGAAAATAGGTCCAGAGAGTTTGTTTGTTTTGCTTTTATACAACACAAACCAAGACAGTTCTCCTGAGGTTATTATAGTCTAATTGGTCTGCAAATTACGGATGGTGCACACAACTATGGTCAGCAGTTTGCAATTCATTCGCAATTCACAGTACATTGTGATTTCAATACAAATTTCCATTAAATGTTTGATGATGGGAATGTGTGATTTGATGGTAAATTGTTATAAATGTTTATTTCTGTTGTTTACCTGGCAGTAACCAGTGTCTGAGATTCTACTCTCTGTGTGTGTGTTTACAAACATTTACTCAGCCAGGACTTTCCTTCCTACTGCTAAAAGAATAGGTGGAGAATTTATATGAAGGCAGACCTCAGCAGTGATGCCGAATGAAAGTCAGATATTCTCAGATGAGTCTCCTCCTGTTAACAGGAACAGCTCTCAGGAAGCTTCCTCCTGTCCTGTGCTGAATTTCATGCTTGAAATACTCACCTCTGTATGAACACCACAGCTTTACATAAAATGAAGCAGTATGAAGTTTCATATTAATGATATTTGAGACAGTAGCTCTCTTTCACTTAACATGTTCGTTCACTGTTGGTTAATCGGTATCATTAGCACAAATGTCACAGTTACTTAATTTAATTAGTTCTTACTCATACATGATACTAATTTTCTCTTTCAGAAGGCCAAATGAAGAAATACAAGTGAAAACAGTGTTTTGGTTTGGTTTCCCTTTTGTGTAGTGTCAGTCTTCTGCATAACTGATCTTAAGAAAATAGTTCTTAGGAAAACTGTTTCTTAACAACCACTATCTTTACTTCAAAGGAAAGAACTTTTGGAGTCTTCCTACTGTATTCACATCTTTTGGTCTACAAAACATTTGTCTGTACTCATCAGACACTAATTCCGTTCAACACTGAATCATACCTTTATCTTTGAAAGTCTAAATATTTTCATGGAACCCAATGGGACTACTCATGAAATTTACTTCTTTTCTGCATTGGGGTTTTAAGGTATTTATGATTTTACCGCACATCTGCACAAAATGCAGAAATTATTATTTGAAAGTATTTATACCATGGAATGAAAACTGGATGATAATAGTCACATCCTCACTTTTAACTAGCTGTGGAAGCTGAGTAAATCCTCCCCCATACTCTGCTACTTTTTGTAGCATTATGTATAGGTGATTCTAAGATAGCAACTCCTTATAGTAAAAATATTGAGAACAGATTTTTCTATTATAGTAAATAGTAAATTATAGTAAATAAAATTATAATATACCTTTTTGTGGCTCCAGACCACTGCACATATTAACAGAGCTAAAGATTTTGACTGTTGGAAATTAATACTGCTCTAAGATGTGTCAAACTAAACACACCATAATACAGTGAGGAAAACAGAATTGCTTACGGTCACACAGTAGACAAATGACAAAAGCAAATAAAGAACTGATGGACTCTTCCTGATAGTTAATGATCTCCCACTGCCCCAAACCTTTAACTTTCTGTCCATTGATGGGCATTATAGCATGCTTCCCTAAAGATTTCAGCATCAATCTCTGTTACGTCTTCCATTGAGGTCCAACCATTTTGTAAGGCATGGCTATATGTGACAACTACCACACTTTAATATACAGCCTACAGTTATGTAGAAATAATAGGTAAATATTACTGCAGATTTTCTTGCAAAAAAAAAAAAATGTGGCAGCTTTGTAAATGTTCTTACTGATGCTTTCTTTTGCACACTATGAGCAGTGGAAGTGAACAGGGCCCAATGAGAAGTCAGGAAATTAAAGAATTTAAGCATTTACATCTCTCTGTGCAGCAAGATTATTGATTTAAACAGTATTCAATGTTTATATTACAATAAATAAAATTAAATACTGCAGTATTCATGATGCTGCAGATAAAACATGATCATGAAAACAAGGTTAAACAAATTTTACCAGTTATTTGAACACAATTGGCTGTGGAGGAGGAGATATATTACCCTTTCTGAATGTACAACTCTGATAGCTTACAGGTATGTTGATGATTCATACAAGATGTCAGAATTTAATTTACTGTTTAAATTAATTTGAACCTTCAATTTTGGTAATTTTCATAAGAAGAAAAAAGATCCAATAAAAACAAGCAAGTTTCTTATAATGTGAGACTAGAGAATGTGCATTTACCCTGCAGCCGTTCTAAAATACAGTACATTTATTATGTGATACTTAAAGTAACAGAATTTGTTTTTACATCTATAAGAATATTCATTTTAAAATATAAACAGATAAATCCCCCAAAGCCCTAAAAGATGTAGCAAATTAAATCTGATTCGTTGGAAGTAAAAGTTACTTTCATACTTCAGATCCATTCATAGTTACATAAAAGGATTTTTAGGACACATTACAAAATACCTGCCATTTTCACGTTTACGTGGAGAACACTTTTACTGTCAAACTAAGTAGTCATGATAATTTCTTATTTTTTAATGGCCTGTATTATGAGTCAAATCTCTCAGATGACACAGATTCACATTTCAAACTTTTTGCTGTTTGTTTCACCATATTTAGGACAACCTGAACATGGCTTGAATATTTTCCTATAGATAGAATTTTAGCAATATGAACATGTTATACTGAGTGTTGGAAATTTCTGAAGAACATGACAGATCACTATCGTTCCCTCTCTCGTCTCCTCCCCCACATTCCACCTTACATATTTTTGTAAAAAGAGTTGTTTGTTTATCTGCATGTCTGGTCAACTGTAGTGTAGGAAAGACTTCAGTATGTTTATTCTTGGCTACAGAGTAGATGATTTTATACCGAGATGAAACAGAAATTACACAGACTATTCTGGAACAGGATTGAAACCCTCCAACCAAAAGCTTAGTCAAGCAAGGTAGAAATGTTTACTTTATATATGTTGTTTCCTAGTTTATCTTTTGTTTTTTCCCTTCATGTTCCTTCTCTGTGTTCTTGTTTGTTCTGCAAGACAAGTTGTAGTACTGGATATTAACTATTTATAGTACAACTGCCATAAGGTCATGTCATGGTTTTCTCTTCAGAATTTGTCACTAACAAAGAAATTTGGTGACTGAAGTACTTTAAACTAAATATTATAATTATGTTAGTAAGAAATTAATTGTGGAGGTGAAGGGTGCGATGAGAGTAAAATTCGGTCTTCTGCTTCTCTTGAAACAGAAAATACATGAAAACTTGCTATTGTTTTGTCTTTCTGAGAGGATCTATAAAACAATAAATTGCATGTCTAATCATATTATAATATTTTCCTTTTTTGTTTGTTTGTTTTATTTAACTACTTCTTTGTCTTCTGACAACTACATTTCTCCATGTTTGCTCAAGCTTTTTTGGGGGCAAGGGTCCTGATTTGTGCTTCATGAATATAGAACTTTATGAAGAAAGTTTTAGAAAGAAAACATAAATTCTAAGTTCCCTCAAGAGACAAAGGTAGACGAAAAGCCACCGAGTCCATAAAACAGATAAGCAGTTATTCATCTGCAAAGCCTGATGAAAATTTCAGCACCAATTCTGTTATAATAATTCATTTATTGTAGGCTTTGAAAAGGAGAAAGTTAATAAATTGTTTGGTAGAAAAAGATAGAGGTGACAACACAACATGGATCCTTAGGCTTCATAAATGAGTTTTTAGCACACAAAAAAAGAAAGAAGCATTTGGTTCACCAAAAATTCAATATTTTACATGTGCAAAGGTTAAAGACACCATTTTATTGTAAGCAGCAGAGAGAATTTTGTTTTGAAATGCAGGAGTAGTAACATACCCTGGACAATGACATTTGCCACAAGTAGTCTGACACAACAGAAGAACAGTTTTCTAGAAAATTTCCAAACATTCATTATCCTTTCAGAGAAAATTTATAACAAGTTTCATTTTGGACTTTGAATTTGTGAGTTACATATTCATACATAAATGGCACATAATAGTTTAGAGGAAGGGAATGGAATTTTTGCAACTCAGAACCCAAATGTAAAAAGCATGTATGTTCTTCTCTTAAAATTGTTGATCCTTATCCTCTCTGCTTACTTCTGCTTAGCAAAAATTATAAAAGGGTTAGAGGAAGGTAATTTCTTCTGATTATGCAAGTGTGATGGTACAGCTTTAGCATCATTTACCCTCATTGCACAGTCAGAAAGAGCAGTTTGTTAAAAAAATAATTCATTGGCATCTTTTGCATAGGGTAATACTCATATTGAGAAGCAAACCTTTCAAACAGGATGGTCAGCTTCTCTCTGGATGGTAATGAGAGTCCCTGTTGCACCCTCAGCTGGAGCTGGTGAGATTCCCTGAACTGCCCTGCTGCTCTCTTCTCATGACCCATCTGATCCATGGGCCTATGTTGCTGGGTCTTGTCAAGTCTAGCAGCCTATCAGTGGTGAAGCTGCCGCAGCTCCATGCCCCCATGTCCAATGAGTAACAAGACTGAATATTTATGCTCAATAGGCACAGAAATAAATGTGTACAATATACATAAAACCATATACACATGTACTTGTTGGTGGCCACACAAACCAAGGCAGACAGACTGATACACTCCACATTCACACAAACACAAAGAGTAGCAATGGTCTCATTCTGCTCCTCTCCATGGCTGATTAGGATGACAGTCTGCTAGTGGGAAAACTTTTGATCTATATAAAGGCTATATTATGTGTATATATATATATATCATAGGATCACAGAATCGTAGAATATCTCAAGGTGGAAGGGATCCATAAAGATCATCAAGTCCAACTCCCTCTTACTCACAGGAGTATGTAAAACTGAACCATATGACTAAGAGCATTGTCCAGATCCTCCTTGAAGTCTGACAGGTTTGGTGCCATGACCACTTCCCTGGGGGGCCTGTTCCAGGGACTGACTGCTCTCTCAGTGAATAACTTTCCTAACTTCCAACCTGGACTTCCCCTGACACAGCTTCATTCTAATTTGGTCGTGTCATATTAGTAGTTACCAGATATCTATCTATCTATCTATCTATCTATCTATCTATCTATCTATCTATTTAAAAATCTGTAAGTAAAAACACATATATACAATATGGATCCCTCCATCATCAGCACTCAGACATCCAGTTTGCCCTGTAACTGCCTCTGGATCCCAAAGCTCGCCCCTTGCTGTAGGATATATGAGCACCCAAGGGCACAGCCCCATTCCAGTGGCTGATAGAGACTCGTTTGCACACACTAACATACACACACTGACACACACACATAGGCATATACTTGCAGGAATCTTGCAGATTAATTCATTTACTGGACTTAGACACACAGCAGCCAGCCCTGGTTCGTTGCTCTCCCCAGTTGCATCCTATAGACATGCATAACCATAAATGGGTTCCAGCTGACCCCAGCCTATGGTATCTCAAGCAGCTAGGTGGGATTTTCCTAGTCCCTCCAGTAAGCAATTCTTCAGGAGTTCCCCTCACCCACACCCTCCCCTGGTTCCCAAGACACTTCATCTAGTCACCAGCAGGTGCAGCCTGATCCTCACTAACGATCATCACACTTGCCCTGGCTCCAGGTTCTGCAGCACGGACACAGGGCCCCCTGTGACTTGAGGTCCCACTTCAGCTGCTGGCACTTAGACCCCCATACACACACAAAACAGAGTGTCCCTCACCCAAGGAAAATGATCAGAAACAGATTTTAATAAGATAGGACAGACTGCACAAATCAAGCACAGGGCACGGCCAGACAAGGATACTGACTGTCCTTTTTATCTCCTTATCCCTCTGTTTTCTTATATTTGTTCCTTCCCGTATCATATAGATTCCTTAATTTCTCTGCTTTTGGTTTCTCCACTAAATATTGCACAAATAATAGTGTTGTGCTAGTTAATAATTCCTGATTCTGCAGGAACTGCTTCTACTCTTCAAAATTTTCTGTGTGAATCTTGGTCAATCCTACAGCAGACTCAGACTGGGGGAGTCAATGAGATGGACAGATCTCTCACCTAGTATGTTAACCAGATCAGAGATGCATACAAATGGTGCTTGTCAAGTGACCTGTGAACAACAGGAGTTACATGGGGGAATCTCTGGGATAATCTGAGAGTCCCGCCTGGAGAGCTCTTACAAGGATGAGCCAAATGCTTTGTTGCAAGGCAGTTATAGCTTTTAGTCAACTACTTGTCTGCAAGTTGGTGCATTGTCTCATCTAGTCAGAGACTAATAGGGTACTTGCTGGACCTGATACCCCAGTGTACCACAATTACAATTACAGGTCAAGCCTCAATTTCATCCTTATAACACTATTTTAAGTTCAGTTCTATATACCTAGCCACACTCCATCCTTATCTCCAGACTCTCTTAACAGCTGAAGTCTGTGACTGGATGAGCTGAGGTGAGCTGGCCTGTGTTTCTCTGAATGGCCATACTGTTTTCCACCTCTAACAACTTACACACAGCAGATATACTGCGTGAAAATAGCCATCTTATATTAACACCAGGCTGCTGACTGTACCCCGGACAAATCAAAAAATGAGGGTTTTCTTTTTTTACTAAAAATGGATAGGGTTATGCACTTCAACAGATTTTTTTTTAAAGTATATTAAATTTTGATCTTAAAGGTGATCTGACAGATTAATATATGGGAACAATGAGCTTTTAAAGTGCTTTATTGGACAAAATGTTGGTGAAATGAAAACCTGCCCTGGGTTAAGCAGAGACAGAATTAACTTTCTTCACAAGAGGCTGTGTTTTGGATTTATGTTCAGAAGAAGCTGATAAGGGATGTTTTGTGCTGCTGCCAAGGTCAGATACTTCCAGCTTCTCTGCTCTTTGCAGACAGGGCGGGGGGGCTGGGAGGGCACAGCCCCAGCTACTAGCCCAGGATTTGTTCTTCGGTTACTAGATTGAGAACCAGAGTATCCAATAATCTATTCCATAACATACACGTCATGCCCAGTATATAGGTGAGGACCCTTGCAGAGGATCATCCCTTCTCCTTTTGGTTCTGAGGCCCTTTCAGTTTTGGTCTCTTCTGGCTCTGGATCGCTCTCCCAAGGCCTTTCCCCCCACCACACCCTGGTCAGCTCTCAGTTTGGAACGCTTGGACTGTTATCTCCATTCCACGAGTTTCGGGACCATCCCTTCTCCAGGATCATTATCCGGGGCCAGGTGGTCACTTCCTTCCCTTCCTGGTCAGCTCTTGGTCTGGGACGGTCGGACAGTTATCTCCAGTCTGTGAGTGACTCCAGGAGCGGTACACCCCTCCGTCCCCCCCACCCCGCCTGGGGGAACCATGAGTGTGGTGCTTGGGGACCCTCCCCCGTACTCTGGGAGGTTTCGGGACCCCTCCCTGCTCTGGGGTCGACTCCCCCTGTTCTGGGATTGTTAGCCGGAACAGGCTGAGTCTTTATCATCGGGTCGTGGGGCAGTATCACTGTGCATCACTCAGACTCTCCCTTCTCCAAGATCGTTAGCCGGGAACAGGCTGAGCCTTTGGTCATCGGGTGGGGGGGAGCAGTATCACAGTGTATCACTCATTTGTATATTTGTATATAGTATTATTTCAATATTATTGTAGTTTACTTATTAAATTGTCCTTATCTGAACCCACGAGCCCTTTTTTTTTTTTTTTTTTTTTT
>WKFP01013802.1:298058-333439 GCA_011057875.1 Pterocles orientalis | reverse complement strand
CTTTTTTTTTTTTTTTTTTTTTTTTCCATTTACCCCTTTAATTCTCTCCCCTGTTCTGGGGTGGGGGGCAGGAATTGTGTGACCGGGTCTGTGTGGTTTGTCCCCCAACCAAGGGCCCTTCACAAAACCACATTATGGATAAAACAATATGAAATGAATAGTCACGGTTAGTTCGTCATTAACCTACCAGACCCTTAATTCTTAATAATTCTTAATAATCCTTTATGAGGTCATTGTGTATTATAGGTCAAAGTTGTCAAGAAAGTTAATTTGTCAAAGACCATAATCACATTAAAATATGTATTTTGTGTTTGATAAAAAATATTGAAAGATATTCAGTATTTGAGAATAATTGACTTGATTAGGCATCTCTTGTTCACAAAATAACAAAAAAAAACACTTCAATGTACTTTTTGTCCTTTGTGGAAATGGACTAAAGAAAAGAATTTGAAAGACCATAGATAACCTGTGAAGTTGCTCACTTTCAGTGTCATGTGAGAGGGAATATGCCATGTATATGCAGCAGCCTGAAAATCAAGAAGAAAAGAAAGTCACCGAAGCATTTCCATACGAGAACAAAAGCTGCCTAGGAAGATCAATTTACAGTAGCTGAAGTATTCATCTTCAAATAATACAGATCCAGCACCACCAGACTCAGTTATACTAGTTAAGACAGTAGCAATACATGGCCTTTTGAGCTTACTACAGACTCAAGAGCTGCAAAAAATAGATGGTATGCAACGACAGGCTTCCAACATTGTAGAGAGTCTTTTAGGGTCAAAATCACAGGGACTACTTTCAAACGAAATCCATGCTTGTGGACACTTTTTTTTGTTACCATGGATACATCAAAAAAGTTAGGTAACAAGCTGTTCTTATTAGTTATGTAGTACTCCTCAAAAAAGCAAGGAGTCAAGGAAGATTTTCTTGACTTTTTTTTTTTCTAATTAAGATGACAATGAAATAAGTAAGGGGACATCATTAAGGAGAACTGATTGAGTCTAGAATTAAGTTTGAGATTCATTCATTCATTATAGTCCTTTAATAACAAATTTCTATTTTGAGGTAGTGAAGTAGTTTAATAAGAGTACTAAAATGACTTACACTTGTCTGAATTGCTTGAACATCTAGATCTGAGATATCAAAGAGACCTAAGAGAATGAGAATTTTAAGGGTGTTACATGCCTAGCTTCTCCCAGCTCTTGAAATTTCGCATTTACGAGCTGCAATGCACAGTACCTTAATGCTGGCCACTATGTGGAGATGTCCTGAAAACTCTCAAGCAACTTGTTTTGTCTCAAGTGGCAGGTAATATTTTAATATTAAATACAGTACTTAGTGGTTAGGGTCACAATAATGAAAGACCATATAATTTCCATGGTTTTTTCCAAGATTACACATCTGTTAAAACTAATTAACTTTTCTGGCATTAACTGGTATTACATTTTTTGAAGGTAAATCATAGAATCATAGAAAGGTCTGGGTTCAAAAGGACCTTACAGACCATCTAGTTTCAACCCCCCTGCTGCAGGCAGGGTTGCCAACCACTAGAGCAGGCTGCCCAGGGCCCTGTCCAGCCTGGCCTTGAACGCCTGCAGGGATGGGGCACCCACAACTTCTCTGGGCAACCTGTTCCAGTGCCCCATCACCCTCTGAGTGAAAAATTTCCACCTAATATCCAACCTAAATCTGTCCTCTCTTAGTTTAAAACCATTCCCCCTCATCCTGTCACTATCAACCCCTATAAATAGTCGCCCCCCTTCCTTTTTATAGGCTCCCTTCAAGTAATGGAAGGCTGCAATGAGGTCTCCCCGGAGCCTTCTCTTCTCCAAGCTAAACAAGCCCAGTTCCCTCAACCTTTCTTCATAGGAGAGGTGCTCCAGCCCTCTGATCACCTTTCTGGCCCTCCTCTGGACCTGTTCCAAGAGCTCCACGTCTCTCTTGTGCTGGGGACCCCAGGCCTGGACACAGTACTCCAGATGGGGTCTCACAAGAGGAGAGTACAGGGGAAAAATCACCTCCCTCTCCCTGCTGGCCTCCCCTTTCTTAATGCAGCCCAGGCCATAGTTGACCTTTCAGGCTGCAAGCGCACACTGCTGGCTCATGTCCAGCTTCTCATCCACCAGAACCCCCAAGTCGTTCTCCTTAGGGCTGCTCTCAAGGAATTCTTCTCCCGGTCTATACGAGTACCTAGGATTGCCCTGGCCCAAGTGCAGCACCTTGTGCTTGGCCTTGTTGAACCTCATTAGGTTCTCATGGGCCCACTTCTCTAGCCTGTCCAGGTCCCTCTGGATGGCATCCCTTCCCTCTATTGGTGCATTCGATTCCCTCACTTATGTCATTGATAAATATGTTGAAGAGCACCGGTCCTAAGACAGACCCTTGAGGGACACCACTGGTGACCAGCCTCCATCCAGACGTAGAGCCATTGACCACAACCCTTTGGCTGCAACCAGCCAACCAATTCTTTATCCATTGAACAGTCCATCCTTCAAATCCACACCTCTTCAATTTAGAGAGAAGGATCTGGTGAGGGACCACGTCAAAGGCTTTGCACAAGTCCAGGTAAATTACACCCATTGCCCTTCTGTTGTCCACTCATGTCACCATGCCATCATAGAAAGCCACCAGATTGATCAGGCAAGATCTGCCTTGGTGAAACCATGTTGGCTGTCTTGGATCACCTCTTGGCCTCCTGCTTTTCTTAACATGGCTATGAGGAGGATCTGCTCCATGATCTTCCCAGGCACAGAGGTGAGGTTCACCGGCTTGTAGTTCCCCAGGTCTTCCTTACTCTCTTTCTTAAAAATATGAGTAATGTTTCCTTTTTTTCCAGTCACTGGGGACTTCGCCCAACAGCCATAATTTTTCAAATATGATGGAGAGTGGCTCAGCAACTATAGTTAGTGATATAAATAACAATTTATATTTTAGCTAGTACAGACCACAGTAAACAAGCTCTTGTTTAATATCTGAACATAGACAATAACAAAACCTAAATAATAATTCACAAAAATAAAAATTAAACATTTTTCAGTTGCAATTACTTTCTTACTATGGAGCTTAGATTAGAACCTAACACTATCTGTCACTTTTCTCAGAATGTACTCTGTAATTTTGTTTTGTTTTATTTTGTTTTTTTAAATTTTCAGTATTTTAAATGTTTGTAAATATATAACATAATGAAACGGTAGTAATATGTTCTCCAATCTGCAGATATACTGAAAGACCATGAACTATTTTACTCATCTGAGTGGACCACTAATTCTTCACTGTTTTAATAGAAAAATCTCTCTGGTGCTCCGATTCTAGCACATCAAAACATTTTCAATTTCATGCAGTATCAAAATTTTTTTTGCTTCTTCTTGAGACCGTAGAACCTTCACATTTGCTTGTGAGAACTTCTGCATTAAACCCACATACAATTCTTGATAAGTTGGCTATGAAAGATAATACTGTCTAAAACTGTAAGAACTCTATAAATAAAAATTCTATAGTCAGCAAGAAATTTACTAAACAAGTACTTCAAAACTTGTTCTTTTGACTGATAACAGCATCATGTTGCCCTTTAAAGAACAAGAAATGGGGATAAAAGCAGAAATTCAGTTGGTCAAAGCCTGGAGTCAGCCAGCAATACCACAGGAGAGACAGAAACAGAACCTACATCTGTGTTTCCTAGCCCTAGCTACAGCTAGTGGGTTAAAAATTATCTTGAATAGTTTTATTTTCTGTAATTATTGTTAAAATATAACCTGTAGGATTACTTTTATCTATATTATTGATATATTTCTTTGATAATGCACTGCAGATGGCTACAAACTCTGCAAGAGCGAATAAGCATAACCATCTACATCCTGAGAACACTGGTCTGGTAGGTACTCAACTATGTGCTTTTCCACACCTATGATTCACAAAATGCACATTGACTGGGTATATTAGAGCCTGAGCTACTCCCTTTTGCAATTAAATCTCACATATCTGGTTAGTCAGAGAGGAAGCAAGACTGCACAGTACCTAGTGGTTACAACATTCACTCAGAGTGGAAGGACAATTAGTTTTCCTTCCTGCTGTCCCATTATTTCTAAGCCTAAAATGCTTATGAATTCAATGGAACTAGATTTTACTTACCCTGTGGTATATTCTATGCTACAGAATCATGTTTGTTCATTTCCTCTAACTGGCTAAATATTTATTTTATTAAAATGGATCATCTTCAGAGAGTCAACAAGCAAGCCCCAACTCAGAAAGCCTCATAGCTTGTAGCACAGGTTTTAAGAGCTGAATACCTAAAAGTGATGAGGCAGCAGGGCTTGGATTCTTCCTCAGTGCACCACGCACAGAATCACAGAATCACAGAATCACAGAATGTTCAAGATTGGAAGGGACCTCAAAAGATCATCTAGTCCAATCCCCCTGCCGGAGCAGGAACACCTAGATCAGATCACACAGGAACTCATCCAGGCGGGCTTTGAATGTCTCCAGAGAAGGAGACTCCACAACCTCTCTGGGCAGCCTGTTCCAGTGCTCTGTCACTCTCACTGTAAAGAAGTTTTTTCTCATATTCAAGTGGAACCTCCTATGTTCCAGCTTGAACCCATTGCCCCTTGTCATAGAGAGATGTCACAGAGAAGAGCCTGGCTCCTTTCCTTTCCTGTCTACTATAAATTACGCCTTAAGTCTTTGATGTCTGCAAAAGTTGGCTGTAAATTCTAAATGCACGGAAACATCTGCATAGAACAGAAACTGAAAATACCTAGAGTGATGATATTTAAGACTAACTCTCTAATTAGTTTTTCCTATAGGTTAGATGGAAAGGTGACCCACATGGAACCAGTGGGAATGTCTCTTCCCTTCCCTAACAAACAATGCAGTCCTACTTGGGAGTTGTGTCTGTGCCCTCCAGAGATTCCTTCCAACCTCAACAATTCTATGATTGTACAGTTCTATGATTTAACCAAACAAATGCAAATGAAGAGAAAATATGGGTCAAATAATTGTCCAATATGAACCTTTCCTTTGAGGTACAGGATTTGAAACCATAATACAAGAAAGCCTATATTTTACAAGAGAATTGATAACCCTACAGAAGCTACGGTCCTTAGATCTGGCTAGTGTTCAAGTGATTTGAAGTTCTGTTTTATTAAAATCCAACTGATTGCTGATTTAAAAAAAACCACCTGATTTAGAATCCAACAAACAGTTCTTCACTCATAGAAAAAGGTATTTCTCAGTGACAGGAGTTACTGATCTCTTTCTTTCTCTGATCTGCAATATTTCAGTGTGAGTTAAAACTTAAAATAAAATACATCCAAAACAGACTAAACTTTTTCAAGGCAAGTCAATAACTTATCTTGAGCAGAACTTTACGTTCCCCTTTAAGAGTTACTTAATCTGTACTTAGTAACAGCAGAAATAGCTTCAGCCTTAGCTTTACACTAGTTTTGAGAGGGCATTTACTTCCATCTCTTCTCTTACTCGCTTTTTGGAGAAATGTAGCCAGACCACAGAATCTGGCCTGACTTTTTTAGCATAATTGACATTATGATGGCCAAGTATACTAATTGTAATTCATCTCACATTTTAGAGGAATTATTTTCTTCTATGCTGAAATAAAAGTTATTTTTATATCACTCATGGTAATATAGACTACCACTATTTCAAATTATTTGTCAGGAGTCAAATCAGAGCTATAAAACAATTATTTCCTTCAATTTTTTGTACTTTATATAATTTAAAACTGTACGTCAGGAGCTAGTAGGGACACTCCTTGACCATTACTCATGTAATATTTTTTTGCTTGTCTGACCTTTTTTTTCTTTTTTTTCCTTTATTTTTCTTTTCACATTTTGTTTATATTTTAAATGAGACTTCAGCAATCATTTAAGTTCAGCTTGCCACAAGCAGATCTATTTCTGGAATTGCAGAGAGTGTTTTGAGGAGTAAGCCTCTGAGTGAAACTTTAACTCTGGTGGGAATTTTTCAATAACATCCTGATGCCTGCTTCTGGCAATCCACATTTCATTGTTTGAGAGCAAATACTTTCTGTTTACAAATGAGATATATTGAGATTTAATTTGGTTTCCCAAAAATACAGATTCCTTTTTAAGAAACAGTCTGACAGACACGAAGTCCTGATGCCATGTATCTTTTAATCACTCTACACTGTCTTCTAATTTTAAATTACGTGAAATTTGGGCTTAAAATGGTGATAGATAGGTCACTTGCCATACAATCTTCTAGTTAGGCAGACATCAATTTATCATAACGAAGAACTGATTTACTGAGAGAAGAGCAAAAGATTTACTGGAAGCAGGCAAAGTAGCCTTATGAAAATAGAAGAAATGAATCAAAAATAACATCAATTTTACAGGTGCTTATGCAGTTTGACCCTGTGATAGTAGTTATTGTGAAAATACTAAGCAACAAGCATTACTTTTAACTGTCAAACTAAAGCACGTTATAAAATATGTCAGGCCTAAAATAAAAATGCCAAAAGAGAATCAAATGATTTGTGTTAGGGTAGTTTTGGAAGCATATGGAGAATTTCTTCCACTTTACTACCATTTTTTTCAGGCTTTCCTTTCACTGGGGAAGAAGTTCTCTTTTTACTGCTTCCAAAGAGTTCACCTTGATATATTTTTATGCAGACTGCCTGTTAGATGTGTTTTTTTTAATGCAGTCCTATGACTCTAACCAGGCTAATCAAAGCATAAATTCAAATATAGTTGTAGCCATTAAGAGCACACAAGCCTTGGGGAAAAAAAAAAAACAGAGCTACAACATTCAAAGGACCGCGTTTTTCGATTATTGGTAGATGCAGGAAGAAGGGCAGGGAGTGGCAGAGAAATGAGCAGGGGTTTGCCTGTGGCATTTTTTTGGAAAATGGACAGGTGAGCTTCATCATACTACATCAAGTGTAATGATAACCACAGTGACATCAGTCCTTTACAAAAGCAAGTAAGGAAGTTAGAGGTTAAACGTGGTTGAACCACAACCTGATTCTCATTTTATTCTTAGAGGGTTACGGTAGAGCCATGACTGAATGGTAGTGAGGGGCCATGAAGTAATTTCTCACTGAATCAATAATTAGTGTCTAAAATGAATGTATCTTACATATGGCTCTAAATAGACTCAAAGCATGTACTGAGATAGTAATTAATTTATTTTTAAACATCGTAATTAACTCTTCCCTCCTACAATAGAAACAGCGAATCAAGGAATCACCAGGTAATTCTATTAATTCAGAACAAACCATACACTCTGCTCCCCAGAATAAAAGTAGTATTGTCTCGCCCCACTACAGTGGACAGTTGAGAGAGGTTTCTGTGGTTCCCCAGAAAGGAGCACTGGTGAGGTGGAGTCAGACAATGACTCAAGGAACAATACAACACAAGTTTATTTACCCCAGCAACTGCAAAAACTTCATGAATCAACTTCTCAGAGTCAAGCACCAAATCACAAATCACACATCAATTATCAGCGGACATCATTTATCCATTAAGCAAGGGCCAAATAACGCTCAATCATCATTTGGAGGCAAAAATCAGAAGACAGAGTACGAAATAGTTGTAAGATAAGAAAGAGGGGCAGAAAGAGAGATAGAGGGACAGACACACAAACACAGAGACATAGAGAACATCACCAATCCCTCATTCCAGCACATGTCTTCTCTTCAGGAACAAGTCTTTATTTCAGGTGGAAACTTCTTACATGGTGTGGGGGGAGGGGGGTGGTGATGAGTCAACAGGGAGTAGGTGGTCGGTCTCACCTTTTATACGGTTCAGTCCAGTCCAGGACCCCTCAGTGGGGGGGGGGAGGGGGGTGGTGACAGCCCTGTATCTTCCAGGTTATCCAGGTTGATCTTTGGCAGGCACAACAGCCGTGCATTGCCTTAGGGACAGACAGCTGGTTCTCCACTGGGGAGACAAACACCATGCAGCAGCTCAACAGGTGTGCCTGTCACTCAAAATGTTAACAACTTGCTAACCTTCCTTCCCAAAAGATCTTTTCTTCCAACATGCTCTGCCTGAGCTGTTCTTAGACATGGTGACATCTCTTCTTTGGGAATGTTCTGTCCAAATGCTCTGCCCATTGTTTGAGACATAAACATGGATAAACAACATGGGTAAACAACATGTCTCAGTCTGTGACATTAATTGTGCATCATTCCTTCTTACTGAGCAGCAATTTAGTTTGAACTTCTTATTTCATTATGACCCTCCATTTACTTTTGGAACTAGAATCAGGTAGGTATTAGCGATGAAGCCTCACCTCTAGAGAAACAGCACTTTCCATTTTGTTGTGGTTTTGTGTGGTGGGTTTGTTTGGTAGCAGGGAGGGGCTACAGTGGAGACTCCTGTCAGTAACTACTGAGAGTTCCGCTCCCCCCTCCCCATCCCTGCTCCAAGGCTTTGGTAACCAGGAGGCAAGGCGGGGAAGTACTGCTGAACTGGCCCCTGTGAGAAACTGCTGGAAGTTTTCCCAGCTCCAAGGCAGACCCACCCCTGGCCAGGGCTGAGCCAGTGAGCACCTCTGCAAACGACAGATTCAAGAGGGGGCACAGAACACGGAGAGGGGTTGGCGTGGCCCTGGGCAGGGCCCAGACCACTACAGCTGTCCAGCTGCCTGCCCAGCTTCTTCTGTAAGTTGACTTGCTGCAGCCCAAGCCTCTGCCATGGCTCTCCTGAGAACCAGGAGCTTCTCAGGAGCCGGTGAAAGCACCTGCAGCAGAGAGAGGAGCAGGATGTAAGAGAGACAACTGTGCAGACAGGAAGGTCAGTGACGAGAAAGAAGAGGAAGGAGGTGCCCTGGAACAGAGGTTTCCCTTCAGCGCGGTGAAGAAGCGTGGTGAAGAAGCATCGTGACGCACGTCGTCCCCCATGCAGCCCATGAAAAAGCAGAGCTCGCCTGTAGTTCATGGAAATGTAGCCGTGGAGGACTCAATGTTGGAAGAAGTAGCTGTGCCCGAAGGAGGCTGTGAATCTTGTTGAAGAGACTCATGCCAGAGCCAAGCAGTTGACAGAAGGCTGTGACCCAGTGTGGGAAGGACTCACACTGGGGCAGTTTGTGAAGGACTCTCCCATGAGAGGGACCCCACGCTGAAGCAGGGAAAGACTGTGAGGAGCCCTCCCCTGAGGAGGAAGGAGCCCCAGAGACAACATGGACTGACCGCAACCCCCATTCCCTGCCCCCCTGCGCCACCAGGGGGGAGCAGGTACAGAAGCCACGAACAAAGCCTTTGGGCCTGGGAGGAAGGGAGGGGTGGGGGAGGAGTGACCAAGATGTATTTCTTTTTCTCGTTATCTTGCTTTGGTTTTGACTGTAAATAGTTAACAAATTAAATTTTTTTTTGTGCGTGTGTGTGTTTTCCCAAGTCACGTTGGGTTTTTGCCCATGACCATACATGGTCTTGCCTCGGCCCACGAGGTTTTTAAAAAGAGGCTGTGTGGTGACTTTTAAAACCATGACAGGTTTTTGTGACCTTCAAAGGGGACACATGGTGCCTGTGGCCCCATTTTGAATAAATATTTTGGGTATCATGTATATGTTGCTCTTGCTGTTTCCTACAGCTTTGTTTTCTTCACATTACAGTAAACAACTTTTCATCAATATGCTTAGCTCACACACAGAATGAATCAACTGATGTCAGGAATGTGGGCTGTATCCATACATTTGATAATGTGAATTTTTTTTTCCAGAATTGTATGATGTTATGAGCTGGCAAGGCAGAAACAGCAATTATTATCTTCAGGGAGACATGGGGAAATTTTAAAACCTGAAGACAAAATCTTGAGCCTTCAAATCAACTGTTATTTGTATATTAACATAAAGATGTAAAAGCCTGATTTCCCTCTCAGTATGCAAAGATATTGGAATGCCTTGAAAAGTAACTGCCTCAATAAAAATGTTAGCATTTATAACAAATTACAAAATAAATCAGATTCAACCATTTTATTCTCCCTAAATTTATCCAGAAAAGGAGATGGAAACACTTGGGACATTTGTTAAGAGACAAGCAAGACCATCTGCCATGGGAGGCATGCCATTGTGCAGATTAAGGGACATTCAGAAGAATTTCTACATCGAACTGAGTAATGACTCACAAAGTAAAAACTTGTGGGGTTTAAACAAGGGGGATTGTGTGCAAAGTTAGGCCTAGGAGAGAAAGGAGTGAGAATTTTGTTTGTTCTCCAATGGTGAGCAAATCATGTTTCATCACACTGAGAGGAAGGATTCTAGTTCAGATTTTCTCTCTTTTGCCTGTTTCCCTTAGACATTTTTCAAGCTTCAGTGAAAGTTTTGTTTGTTTGTTTGTTTGTATCAAACCAAAATTAAAAAGCAGTGTCTATTGAAGTCATTATTTAAACATTGCAAACTGTACACCAAAACCTGTTGCTGGTTTCCCATATGTGCACCTAGTTGTGCAAAATGTTATAAATAGATTTTGAATAGTTAACTACAGGAAGATTTTAATATCTATGATTTCTGTCTTTTACCTGGTTTTACCAAGAGGAGAGACTAATGCAAGAACAGCAGTAGCCTTTTCAGTATTTTGAACACTGAATATTTCTATTGACCAGCATGTCGAGCTTCCAAACACCCATCCAAACAGCAGCAAAACAAATGAAATGAACTGCAACCCATCAATAAGCACTGCAAAAATAAACACATTTAATATTTCAGAGTACCACAGTGTTTTATTATGAGATAGGGATTTCATGGCATGAAAAAAGGTACTCCAAAGAGCCATCAGGTCAGTTCAGGACCCCAATTTTTGTATTTTAGTGGCAGAATCCATCAGGAAGAAGGAGAAGTGTCACAGGCTTCTGTTGCCTTGGCAACCTCTGTTGCCAAACAACATGCTGGGTACATTCTAGCAGGTTTAAACTTTCAGGATGCTAAGAGACTGACTGCAATGACAGCAGAAAAAAAAATACCTTTTGCTGGATGCTTTCCTGATAGCGAAACAAGATAATATTTTGCATATTTTTTCACCACCCTTGATGCTCTTTCTCATTTGCATTGTGTCATGCTTGTTGGTAGCATTAGCTGTAATTAATCTGAACTCTAAATCCTGCTCTAAGTCTCCTACTTTGGTTGCTTAATGTTTTCTCAAATCCCCTCTTGACAGTACTTTTTTCCACACATGGTCTTTTGTACAATGGCAAATTTTGGTGGGACGGCTGAAGTGAGCAAGTGACTCATTTTTTATGTATTTGTTTGTTTAATTTTGGTGATTTAATCTGTTTGCACTTTCTCTGCTTGTGGGTGCTAAAGTTTTAAAATATTTGTTATAATAATTAGATAACTGGATAGCACTAGGTATGTCTAGCTACAGGGCAAATTTAAGGATAAATACAGCTGTTCCTGTAATTGGCATGCTGATAAAGGCTACCTCTGGTTGGGCTGAAGCTTTAGACAAGCCCGTCTGGAGCAGATGGTGCAGAGCTTCTCTCTGATCTAAGACACACTATTATCTACAGACACCCAGGTGGGAGTCCTCTGATCAAATGTAGATGCCTGAATTTAAACTAGTTGCCCTAGGTTCTTTTTATTGCCAATGAAGAGAAATAGACACTGTTAGGAAGAAATTTATTTCAACCTAATGTAGACTAATAAACGAGGAAAGATGAACTGTACATGTTTGTATTTCTCTTCATTTGCTATAAAAACTTAATGCTTAGCTTAGGCGTGGAGGTCTATTCACTGTCTAAAATTGAGTGAGCTGAATTATTTTTTTTTTAAGGTTTATGGAGACCCCAGTTATCATTGTCCTGGCCATTAACTGGGTCTCATTTTGTGAATCTTATGGCCACAACTTTTATTTTCTAAATTAGATTAGTAGACTAATCAGTTACTCTCAGCCATGAGTTAAGTTAATCAGAAGTCATTCAACTTACTTTAAACTAGCAGGCATTGGGGTTTGGGTCAAACTGCTCTATGGGAAGGCACCTCTATGCTATTCTTTCCAAATATCTGTACTATTTTCTTTGAATTCCTCTTCGTGCTGTTTTTAAGTTGTGTTTGGGCATCAACTCAAGATGCAACTGCACAAATTATTATTAATTGTATTAGTATTAAATGCAACTGTCTGCATGTGAGCTGGGTGTCTAAGATCTGATTAGAATTGATACAGGACTTAACACAGTTGCCAACCTGTGGGCATCTGCTGCTATTTCACATTCCATAGAGTAAGAGGAACAGCAACACAGGGTTGGCAGGTATGGTGCAGGAACAATGGAAGACCTGTATAATGTTGATCCATCTGGAGGCTAAGTGATATACTTACCTTAGGATGTGTAAAATGACACTGGACACCAACTGAATTTTCCCCCTAGTAAGTTGTTCAGTTGACCAGTTGTAATTCTATGCTTTCAGGTGAACAAAGTAGCTTGCTCTCTTTCCACAACGTCATGCAACAGTTTTCTGACTACTTGCAAAAAGGATAGGGCAGCATAATTCAGGTCAAGCTATAAAGCAAATTATAGTGTTCAAGGGCTAAAGTTTTCATTAGGTTTTGTTGTGAACAATTCTATCCAGATGGTAACAGTGTTTGGAAAGCAGGTGAAGGAACCCACTGAAATAAATTACAAAAGCTGAGTCTTAACTGCTTAGCTGGAGGTCTGTTTTTGCAGAACTGTGTCTGTTCTGGAAACAGTTGGCTGCTGCTGAAAATTAGTGAGTGTGCAGACACTGTGTATGTTAGGAGCTGACCCTAAAGGACTGTCATCTCCTCATTTTCTGCTGTTTTGTTTATGGAAAACTTGGTTTGTGTTTGGTCGCAAGTCACAAATAAGTGAGTGTACACTTGTTGAAACTGGTTCTGTTATCTTCTATTAATTTATTAACTGTATGAATTCAGTTTTGCATGAATGTACTACAGTTGCTGTAATGTACTTCAATTGTTTCTGTAGGAACCTGGTAAGGAAAAAACAGCTAGTTCAGTGTGTTTTCAATGTACCCTCAAGAGAATTCCACTTTTTTATTTTTCTTTGTGCTTTCTGGGACACCCGGGTCATTTTTTTTTCCCTCCAGCAACCTTGGAACCTCAGCTGATGTAAATTGGGAGAGACCTGTTGATTTCATCGACATTGTATTAATATACTTGAGCTTAGAGTAGTTCCAGAGTTGTAGGAAGTGACTGCATAGAACCAGACACCTTCAGTGTATATTCAGGACATCAAACTTCCATGTCAAAAATGTGGATACAGCTTTCTCCTCTGGGAGGAGGACTCACCAAGTATGCAGTGTATCATACATATATTTCAAAAACGTGTTGCCAAAGGTATTGTGCGTGGTCCCTCTGGGTTCAGGGTACTTACATTTACGTAATATTTTCCCTTTATCAGTTAGTGATCATGCAATGTTTTAGAAAAATAATTGTGTCTTTTTTTCTTCTTCTGTTTCATCCAAAAGTAATCTCGCTTATATTTGTATTTTTTTTTGAATCCCAGTTTTACTTCTTTAATGTCGCTCTTCAGTTATTTCTCCTTATAAAGCAAACACCTTTTATAAACACCTTCACTTCTTCTGACAGGAAGTGAAGCCAAAATAAAAGATAAAATAAGTCATGGTTTGGCATTTGTCTCTAGAATGACAGTCAGAGAGGGTTGTGGTTTATGAAAATGAGATACTTTTTTCTGCAAGCTCCAACTGTCCTGTTCTACTGCCACAGTTCAATAATACATTTAAGTTACAAACAATGTGAATTGAATTTGACCATTCTCGACACATTGTAATTTCTGGTCCCAGCCTGAAGCCGTGCTGTAAAATTTATTAGTCCTTTTCAAAGAGTTTGAACAGTCATTACAGTGAAAATGTTTATTTCAAATACCATACAGGGAAAATATTTTATACTGCTCTTCTGTAAGATCCCAGACAGGAAACTATAGCTTTCTCCAAAGCATTCAAATTATTTTTCTCTTAAAATATTTTTACCTTTCTTGCAAAGAAATGAAACAAAACTGGCTGAGACTATAGATGCGGAAAATGCATGCAATCATTCTCAATTTATGTCATTTATGTGCCTCTTGAGAAACAATGCAATGATATCTCTGATTATTGTTAAAGCCATTAGTAGAACATCAGTCCAAATAAACTGTAGTAAGGTTATATTCATTGTCTAATGTCTGGAACTTAATTGCAAGGAAATTAGTAGAAGTTACTCAAATTATTTATTAAAACAAAACAAAATGAAACAACCTCTCAGGAAGCCACCAAGAAATAATAAGAAATAATAATGATTTACCCTCAAAAATTGTGTTTTCATAAAAATCTAAATAATTTGCTGGACCTTCTTGATTTTGTTTAATGATTAGTGTGAAAAAGGTCTGAATTCTTCCATCTTATTTCTGTACTAATAAGGGTGGGGGGAAAAAAAGAAAATAAAAGACAAGAAAGTCCCATTTTGAATTTCCCATTTTTCTTAACCAGTTTCTAATTAAATCCTATCAAAATGTCATATATCTGTTTAAATATACATAAAATGTACCAGAGATATTTAGTGTTTGTTCACAGTTTACTGTGCAGGTATTCTGTATTTTGTAGAAAAGGAGTGACTGCGTGATGCAGACTGTTGCCTTGTTTTGGCTAGTGCACCTGTGTCTGCTCACTGAAGGGATGTTTTTGAGGTGTGTTATAGGGCAAATAGAGAGAAAACTGTCCAACGTAAGATCCTGCAGTATGGCTTCAGACTCCTCAAGCTGTGATTAATCTGAACCGAGCTGAGGCTGGATGCATTGAGTGCAGCTGCCTGCAGTTACCTGGCCACTCAGTGAGGCAGAAGTGCTTGCTGAGCAGACTGAAAACTAAACCTGTTGCAAAAGAGCAGTTAGCATTAGACAAGTCTGTAAGGTCAGAGCAGGAGAGGATAAGACAGAGAGGAAAATCTTTCAGCAGCACTGAAGTGACACTGGTTTTGAAAACCTCCTGAAAACATAAGATGCAAGCAGCAGGAGGGCTTTCCTGAAGCATGGATCAAACCCACAGCCAAGCCTGACTGGTGACAGAATTTTATTTTTTTTTTTTGGTAGAAATCACTGGACTAGCAACTCATGTAGAGGAAAAAAATTCTTACAAGGACATGGTGGACAGTCATTTTTAAGTCTTTTTGTTTAATCTGTTTCACCTGAGAGGCTAGAATTTTCTTCATTTTTATAGTCTACTTGTTCTTGTGGTGAAATTGTAAAGTAGCTGAAATGTCCAGATTTGTGTTCACTTTCTGGAGGAAGATGGGTAGCTTCACTTAAAAGGTCTGATCAACAATTTTTTCAGAGTGTGGAAGGCTCTGGGAATTTGTATACTTACTTTAAAGAGAATGAAAAGAACAAAGGAAGAAAAGAAAAAAAAAGAAAAGAAGAAAGGAAGAAAAGAAGAAGGGAAGGAAGAAAGACTGTTTTCTTCCTCTCTGTCCTCTGCTAAAATTGGAGCTTCAGAAGAATTTGATCGTTTTTCCATTGACATTAAACATATTTTCACTGGTTGTTTAACTAGTTTAACCTGACCTTATGCAAGTCATGTTTCCAACTAAGGTTTTAATACAGGAGAATTTGATAGGTTATAATTATAAAGATACGGCATTTACAGAACTCAAGGTTATTAACAAGTCTCACTGTTTCAGCACATTTTCTTTCTGTCATGAAAACTGTGAGCTTTTTTTTTCAGTATAAAGATAAATCAGGAGTATTTTGTATTTTTCAATACAATAGTAATGGATCAGTGGAATATGAAAATCATTCTTACAGCACCCAGGGCAAAAAAAGGCCAGTGAGCTCTGACATATTTCAGTTATTACTTATAACTCACTGAAGACAGTCTTAAAAAAAAATTAAAGCAGGTAAAAAAGAGTGACACAGAACTTCTTAAATAAATTTTTTAATATGTGCTGATTCAAGGACAGAGCTGGTTGAAATAGTTTCAGTGAACATTATGTTAAATTAACTTAACAAAACAACCTATTTGTCTCTTTGTGAGCAGTGAACTATGATTTTATTTCATAATAATAATAAAAAATAAGTAATTGTCCATTTTGGATCCACCTTTTAATTTTAGTCTCAACAAAAGGAGGAGAAAGAGAAGCTGTGTCCATGACTACTGTGAAATGGAAGAACTGGTAGAAATTAGGGCTGGGAAGTAGAAGGAAGGCTCCTGAAGGACACAAGAATAAGAAATGAGGGAAGGGGAATGGTAAATTTGACAGAATATCTGATGAGAGGGAAGAAAAGAATGAAAATAAATATAAGTACTAGAATTATATTAGAAAACAAATATGCTATAAAGCAGTCTTTTCCTAACACCTTAAAGCATATTTCTAAAAAATGTCTCTGGTGACCGATCTCCCTTCTGATTTCTAAATACAGTGGTATATGTGATCTTTCACAAAACTTGAAAAAGATTAATACCGAGGAGGAGAAAAAATTCTGAAAAATACAGAACGAATACAGAAACTGTGGCACTTGAAGAATCAAGACAGTTTCAGTCAAATTAAGTGTGACTCTTACCGTGCAAGATTCTGAAAAAACTAATAGGACTATTCTTTTATCATTTGTTGTTATAAAGTTACCAACTCTTAACATAAGGTGTTACTGTCCTTCTTTGGATCATTTTATTTGGGCATATTTAACCATGCTCAGAAAGGCTCTGCAAGCATGCTGCTAAAGGCATAAAGCATTTATTTATTGGCTAATACACAAAAAACGTATCTAGGTTTTATGAGCTCCTAGGCTAAACATTACTGTGTTCACCATTCCCAAGAAGGCACCAAAAAGTCTTTCCTGCTCAAACAGGCATTAGTGAGGAGGGGAAGCATCAGCTGCTCCCTAAAATGTTGTTAAGTTTTGCTTAGTTGCTGATCCCTTGGTCTTGCTAAACTGACACCCCCACAGAGACCACTGACATAAGCAACAGACTGACATTAATGACACCAACCAACATCTTGGGTTGTTCTGTGCTTGTTTGTTCTTTTTTTTTTTCTTTTTTTAATGACAGTCAAGTTGGTCGTTTTCATCTTGAACCTTTAAGCTACTAACACTCCACATATCTATAATTGTACCTCTGTCTGTAATTTTCCCGTTCTCCACTCTCTCCACTTTCTCATAGCTCTTTCTCACAATTTAACAACTTCCTTGTAAGTCTGAACCAAGATTATGATGCTGAGATACATCAGAGCTGGGCCAGGGGTCGTTGTAACATAGATGACCAGGCCCAGAAGAGGCAGGGGAGGTTACAGCAGAGGTTACAATGAAAACAGCTTTTAGAAAAGTTGAATTTCTGTGGCTAGCCTGGACACATGCAGTAGAATTGATTCCACAGTGACTCGACTTCAGCCCACTTTGCAGCAGTGCATAAGTTAGGTGCCTAATTACTGGAAGCTTCCTTCCTGTCAGGAGAGACAGAGAAGCTTCTCCAGGCAGAGAATTAGACCTTAATGGGCTAAATAAATATCTGTAGATGCCATCCTTTCTGTCCTATCTCTCTCTCCCTAGAGGGAGCTTTGTCCAACAACCCAAATTAGACAATTTATCATGGAAAGTATCTGTACTCCCTGGGATGAATTCAGGTCTTTACTCCCAAGAATTTCTTATTGAAATCACAGGTATTTTTCTAACATTTACTCTCAAACTCTTACTTATGTGAACAATTTTTACTCCTGAGTAGTTCTGCTGAATCATTCAAACCATTTACATAAGAAGTGCTACATAAAGGCATCCAAGCCACTTTTTAAAACGCTAAAACACACTCTGCTTGCTGTGGGCTCAGAATCCAATGCTGTTGCTGACATTTTGTGAGGCACAGAGCTGACTCAAGGCTTTTCACACACATAAGCATGAGAAGGAGAGGAGTAAGGGGCTGGAGATAGGCTGTAACACAAACCCAGGACTGAAACTCCTGTCCCAGTCCAAAACCAGGGATCTTGGAAAGTCAGACTTACAGTCTTGTTACTGCTGTTGAGATATGAAGGATGATGACAACTGTGGTGAACGATGTTGCTGGGATGAGCCATAACATGTCCTTGATAAGCAGTCACAACCCACAGAACAAAGCAGCACTTATGGCAGCAAGGGGTCTGGAAGTTTTTGGCCATCAGCCTGGGAGGTTTTCTCTGAACTTCTCTGAACTGCTCGTCTTCTGCCAGGAGCTCTTCATGGCTTAGAGAAGAGATCAGGTTTTTCACAACAACAAAAGGAGAAACCTTCTAACCAAACCCCTTCCACATGACCCATGTCTGCAAGTAGCTGAGTCCCCCCCCTCAGTGTAGCAAGGATGGTCACGGTAGGCTGCTTGCACATTCCATGGGGGTCCATCTACTGCATTTCCCCACAATTTGCTCAAGGAAGTAAGGGACACTTTGAACACAGGAATTCTCTCCTATTTTGTGCATGCCCTGAATGAGAACGTATCATGCTTACCCTCCACTACTTCTTCCCAGACCTCTTCACTCTGTGTCAAGCCTCCCTGCGCAGCCCTTCCACACACCTGAACAGTCTGCATAACATCCAGCCAAAACATGAAGTCACTGCCGCCCCAGTTCAGCAGGGTCTGGCACAAAGAGAGCATATCTCTGCCTCTTTTGCTCCAGGGAGGTATATTATGGGATACACAACTGCCTAATTTACCCACGGCTGCACCTGTCAGGCCAAGCTGCAATTAGTTTCCTAAAACCTTACTTTATTATATGTTTACGAGTTTCATTTACTGCTGAACAGGCATGCACTCTGTAAATTTTACTTATGCAAAAGGTCTGAAAGATTGCAATCACAAGTAAAAATTATGTGGATGAGTAAGGGTTGCAGGATCAGACCATTAATTAATAAATGCCAGTAAAGTACTTAACGATGAAAGATGTTGTGGGAGTACAGCGTATTCTAATTAAAACATCAGATTTATTTCCGCAAGTTAGTCACTGACTTTATAAAAGATCAGTGTTTCCAGAACTTAAGAAACTTGAGAAAGATTTTTTTTTCACATAAACTTTGTTTATACTGAAAATTTGTATTCCATATATTAGGCAAAAGTAAAGCAAAATCTTGAAATATATTAACTGATGGCTTAAGGCTGCCTGGAGGAGACCTATTTTGCAGTCTGTCCTTTCGTATTGTAATTTACTGTTCACTGTGTGGAAAGACACTTCTTTCTGACTCAAAGAAGATTCCGAGTACTGAGTATTTGAGTATCTCAAAAAGAAAATAAAAAAATGGAAATCCATCCATCAAGTGAATTATTTGGTAAAGTCAGATTTTTGGAGAAAGAGATATTTTAAAGATTAATTAATTACATCTGATTCCACTCAGCTATATAAGCACAAAAAAGGGAAAAAAAACCCACCAGGAACTGCTGTTTTTCTTCTAGTTCTCAGTACCAGTTATACAGATGGGATTTGTGTGTATGCTGGCATAAAAGCAGAAAGTAAAAGGACCGTGGTCTAAGCATTCTCCCTGGATAAAAAATAAAATGTGTTATTTTGCCACAAAATTACAGCATTTGCAAAATATTAGGCTTTGTGAAACATTCAGATTCCCAAAAGGGTATTTTAAGTGCTTTTGCAGAAAATGTTTTCCTGCTCTCTTCCAGTATCAGAAAGAAAGATTTTCAGATTAATAGAATAGAAGGAGAAGGAGTATTGAATACATTTTTCTGATGCTAATAAATAAATACACTTTTTTGTCACTAGAAATGCAATGTATTTAAACTATAATATTTTAGAAACTTCCTTTGACTCTAAAACACCACATTATAATAAACAGTTCTCCAATTATTGCTTTTTCCTCATCATTTGCCTCTTTTTTTTTTTCTATTTTAAATAAATGATCATATACCTGGAGCTCACACTACCTAACACCTACTTTGGAAAACAGTGACACCACTATCAACAGGTTTATTTAAGAATTAAGTGGTACTTAAGGATTTAAGTAGAAGACCATTATCTTTATTGCAATTTATTTATCTTTTTTTAAGAAGAGAAAATAATATGTGTATGCCAGGTGGGGTTTTAGAAGCTCTCAGAGCTTTATTCTATATTTCTCATTATACAAGGATAGTTCCCATGGTAACTATTACATCATTTGGCACACATGCTACCTGAGGAAAACAGAACAATTCAATAAAGAAACACACATTCACCATTGTGTGATGTGAATTGATTTACTTATTGCCTAATTATGTTTCCTAAAAACTGCACCAGTTTTCAGTGTCAGCGTGACCACTTGCTTGTCAAAAATTAACATCTCTGTTCCCAGTCCATTGCAGCTCCAAACGACTCTCCACCATTCACTTCTTAGAAATCTTGACAGTGCTCAACAATTGTAGAAAAAGTAGGCCTGTTACTCTACCTCTGCCATTTCTTTCTACTTGGTCATGCTCTTTCTTCTGGTGGTATCAGAGATATTCTTTTAAAAATATAAATAAAAGAAATGCAGTTTGATTCACAGAGATGATTGGTTTTGCTGAGAATATATGCTTAAAAATTAATTTCACATATCTGGCTAGCTGCTTGAAAGACAATTTTGATTATAGATGACCCCTATATGAGTATGCAAAGGACAACTACTTTTTGTGTGCATGTCCTCTACATAAGATCCATTTACTACACATGTAGTACCAATGAGTAACACAGTAAAGATCTGTAAGCAATAGTTCGTGTTATCTAATACCTAGCTTTCCGAATGGTCAAAGTTTTTTCTTTTTCTCCTCCCACTTGTTTTCCACATTCTGTGTATTTTCATTTAATTTCTGCCTCTCAAACCGGAATCTCTCAGTCTTTGGAATTTTACAAACCTAATTCTTTCTTCATTTCCTAACAATTAATTATTATCACCTATTATCTATGCCTAAACTTGAAGTAGTTCTCTTGACTCCTTTTTTTAATTTTTTATTTCTGCATAAAACTCCACTTTTTGATAAAAGAAGAAAATCCTTCTATCCTTCTGATTTGTAATTTCTCTAGTGGTTATTGAATTCTGGCTTTCTTTTGCTAAATAAAGTTAGGAGTATACTAGGACATGTCTGTGCTTGTCAATCTGGAACATATGTAGGGTGGTTGTTTAACTGCATTAACCTTCATGAGACAGACAACAAAGATTTCTTTTTTATTTTTTCAAATTTATGCCAAGGCACGCATTTTCCAAAGGTTTAAACCATAGTACTGAAACATTAAAACGGACACACAATCTGGCCACAAACAATGTAACCCTGAAAAACACTGCACCAATTTCACTACTGTCTCCTTAAGATAAGTGCTATTTAAATTCATTCATTTCCTGGGAAATTATTTTCTGATCTTCCAAGGTAAATAGGTACTGAGGGATGCAAAATTAATCAAGAAAAGGGAAATGAGGTCTTTTTTATGTTGCTTTCTATCAAAAAAAAGGCTCTCATTATTACAGCAGACTAAAGTGAAGTCAAGTGGCCAAAGATAAGTGGAGGAACAGAATTTAGAAGCAGTCAGAAAAGGGCTTGGCTAGGCAACTCTTCTCTAAGACGGACGAAGGGAGGATAATCTTTTGTGGGTGACTGAATTTCACAAACATAAGTGGTAAGCCATTCTGCAGACAATTCTTTTCTCTTTGTCCTATATATAGGAATTGCAAAAGAAAACGAGTGAAAAAGTGCCTTAGAGTTGAGGTTGTAATTCCTTAGCTTTTCAGATGGGATTGTGCACCTGAGATCTTCAGGTATATTGAAATTCTTCCTTCTCAGCAATAGTTACACGGAGAGGCAAGGTGGCTCAGTTTTGCAAACTGCCACTGTTTTATTCATGATTATGTACTCAAAAATACCTGACCAGATTCTGCTTCCTGATTCGTCCAGCTCCTTTACATCCCCCTTCAGTTTTAGTCAAGGTAATGCATTAGTTTTAGGGGATTTTGTTTTCCTTGACATTTTTGCATAGTTAAAAATACTTGGAAATCTTTTTCAGTTTGATAAGGAGGTTTACAGGAAGCAATTTCCTCATAATACTCCTTTTGCTGTGTGGTGTCTTGTATTCCCCAGTTCTTACTCGTGACCTTTCATGCTGGAGAGAGATTACATCTAAACAGACAACACCTCAGTCTTCAGAGAAGACTTTCACCTCAGAAAAAAAGGTGAAATAAAAGTGGAGGCAACTTAGGACTTTCATTACTTTCAAAGGTCTGCAAGTCTCTAATGCTTTCTTAACAAAAAAAGTGTCTGCTGAAATTCCTGGTCATGCACTCATGTGACCTTGGTGGCACTCCTTCTTTTCAAATAACAAGATCCATTTGTTATTTAGGAACATTGCTTAACCCAGACATTATTAATCCCACTATGTATGCTGACACTTGAAAGCCTGACTCTGTTGCAGGCACTGAATACTTTTAATTTTTCCTCTGGCTCTAGCCCCGAGAGCCTGAGGACTCTTGTATCTTAGGACAGAGGTTAAAGAGGGAGTGTGTCTTGGTGAGATCCTCTCAGTCCAGCTAACACAAGACCCATACAAATGGGTCCCTGCAACCGCTGAGTGACTGACAGGGTAGGATGCTGGGTCCATGATTACTTTGTCACACTAACCCACCATAAATCTGACCTGCAGTTGAAAGAAGCCATCCAATTTCCATATCTGCACAGAGTAAGAGCAACCTTCCAACCAGGTGGCCAAACAAGTAGATGGTGTCACTGATTTCGTGCAAAACTGCTTGTTTGTTCATTTGTTTTCTTGATTTACACGTCAAGTAGATCAATTTGTGTTGCTGCATGAATACTTGTGCTGATAAATGGGAATGCATACCTGGGGGCAAGAAGGACAGTGTGACCATCCTTTTGGACAGCAGCATGAATTTAGGCCAATTGAATATAGCTGTGTAGCTGGGATCTGACTCAGGCAACTAGATCGCGGCAACTTCTAGACACCCTTCCTCAAAACTTCAGCTGTTCTTTCATCCTGGAAGAAGATTAGAGGATTGACTTATGAGAGGTAACAACTTCTCTCCTGCAGTCTCCCTGTGACCTGGGAGGGCAGGACTTTCAATCGCCATCCCACTGGCTGTATGAAGCCAGCTCTCTTTAACATAAACCTTTGTTTTTATTCATCCAAGTGTAAGTGATTGTCCAGGTTTTGGCTGGGCAGAGTTAGCTTTCTTCATTGTAGCTAGTAAGAGGCTATGTGTAGGATTTGTGCTGAGAAGAAGGCTGATAACATACTGATGTTTATAGTTGCTGCCAGGACAGTCAAGGACTTTTCAGCCTCTCTGCTCTGCCAGTGTCTACAGGAGAAGCTGAGGGGGAGCACAGCCCCAGCTACTAGCCTAAGATTCAACCTTAGGTTTAGGACTGAGATGCAAATTGGCCAGTGGTATGTTCCATATCATGGAACACATCATGCCCAGTATGGAGATGAGACTCTGTCCAGAAGTGCTGTCTCTCTGGGGTCATCTCCCTCACTCTCTTGGCTGTTTCTCGGTCTCTCAGATGGTCGGGCTCTTGTATCTTTTCTGGGATTGCAGTTTCAGGACTCTCCCTGCTCCGTGATTGTTAGCTGGGGACAGGCTGAACCTTGGTCTTTGGGTGGTGACCAGTTTCACTGTGTATCACTCATTTGTATATTTCTATATATTACTATTACTATAATCATTGTTATTCTCATTATTCTTTTCAATTTTATTGTAGTTTAGTTATTAAATTGCTCTTATCTCAACCTATGAGTTTCTTTTCCCTTTACTCCTGTAATTCTCTTCCCCATCCCCTGGAGGGTGAGCAAGCAGCTGTGTGCTGTTCACTCTAGATGGGTTCAAAACCTCTACAGTGAGGTCAACAAAGAGAGTAGTCAGTAACACTGTCCTCCTTAAGCTTCTGTCATCCAAGACGTTGCTCTGAATGCTATGCTACTCAAAGAGTTAGTAAACTGAACTCATACTACAGTTTAAGAGAGCTAGAGAAAATCTAAAGTGAAATTCAATGTGCAAAACATTCAATCAAAAACTAAATTGCAATCTCAACCGTGGAGCAATTCCAAGAAAATGCAAGGCAGTCTGATAACAAGAATGCAGAATGATGCAGGCTCAACAATTTCTTTTTCTTCTTAAGGGATAAATGGAAATTATGTTCTCAGAGCCAAGCACGTTCTATTACAAGCATAATTAAGACATTGATTCTGATCCAAATTAGAAACACAAGGGAAACGTAAGAATAGGAGATTTGCTTTTGAGTTCAATGTAGCAAGCAATTCACCCTTAAACTTTATCCTTTTATTATTTTTTTATTATTAGTTATTATTAATTAGTTAGGTAGAGTACCCTTTCTCCCACAGCCTTGCAATACAAGAAACACAACTTGAAGCATTTACAGGTAAATTTTAACATTAACAAGAAGTATTGAAGAAGTGCATGAGCCTGCATCTCTTCTTTGGTGCTGTGGGACTCAAGCATTTTACGTATCTCTGGTCTGTATGCACCCTGGCTTAATTTTGAGAGCATGGTGGAATGAGACTTAAATGAACAACAGCCATCCAACACACACTAAAGAAAAGTCTGTGTCTAGGGCCACAGGTGAAGCTGGAGTGTGCTCCAGCAGACCCCCTTTGACTAGGTGTACACATCTTCCACACAAACCAGGTGCCTGTGTGAGCCAAACCCTGGACTTATATGAAGGATGTTTAAAATCTCAGTCTGTGTGTGAGTGCATAACTATCTGCACCGAAAACCTGTTAGGGTTGCATTTTAATCCCTGTCCATTGAAACATGACCTAGTGGTACACAATGAGAGACCTGCAGTGTCCCATTCCATAGGTTTGCAGATAAGCACAGAGATCATACGGACTTGGTGGATACTAGTGCAGGAGCTTCATTGACCTCAAGTTATGGTTTTTTGTTGGTTTAAGTTCTCTTTTCTTATGATAAGCATAATTACTTTTGCTGGTTTTTGAAAAATTTTTCCGCATCAAAGATGTTGAAGTTTTAAAAAACCCACATTGGCCTATTTGAGACTGATTCCCTATGTTTTTCTTTTGATATGACTTCTCAAGTAGGTGAATTCAACAGAACAAGTATGAATTTCTCATTTTACTAACTATAAAAGCGAGATAGAGCATCCACATAATGTAGCATTGACACTAAAACATAGAGAATAAAAGGAAAAAAATAGACAAATATTTATTTGCTTTATTTAATGGACTTACTTGGGCCATGATCTCTGTTCTTTGTTGTTTGCTTTCCATGTTCATTTGAACAATTGTATTGTGTTAGAAGAAATGCTCACAGAAAATTAAGTTAAAAGGCTTAAGCATTTGTGGAGGGCAAACACTCAATTCACAAAAATATTTACTGCGTGAGAGATCACAGTAAAATGTACAAAAGAACCCTACAAAACAAGACAATATTTGATTGACTTGAAATCACAACATGTTCCAAAGAGTAAATGCATTTAAAAGAGACATTCAAAGACATTATGATTTATCTGACAGAAAATATAAAAGAACAGAGCTGACATTCAGTGATATATGGAATTTATGAAAGAGAACTAGGGTTAGCCAAAAAAATCTGTTGAAACTGTATTTCAAAGGAAAACTGTTTTCAAATGTTTTTTGAGTACGTCTTGAAATGTTTTATTTTTACTCTAAAATGCTCTAAACTGAGTTTTCAGCATAAAGTTCTAAGTTTTTGGTTGTTAGCTGATATATTCCTGAGAAGGATGATATATTTTGATTTTGGAATGAAAAATGTTAGTAGTCAATATTATTCTTTAAGCTTGATATTTTCCTCAGGCGAAAAACAAAATAAACAAACAAAACCCCCACAAAAATCCCGGACATAAAGTAGTCCTAATTAAATATAGTGAGAAGAATATCCTTTAAAACTGTTATGCCACTTACTTTCTCAGTATTTTTATAACCAGATCAAGATTCTCTTTTTGCTAAGTTTGTCTCTTGAGTGGTAGAGCTGTTGAGTATTGATTCAGTTCATAAATATAGGTGTGTGCTGCTGAAAAATTAAGCTTTGTCATTTAGTACAATCCAATTCTGTGACTTTTTTTTCAGACCAATTTGCTCTGTAATAATCTAGACAAAATCTAAACCTTTCATCTTAGCAAGAAAGAAACGATAATGATATCAGTAAAATAAAACTAGTGTACTTTGCTAGTTTAGTGTTACGTCTAAAACATTTTTTTTTTGTACAGCTCTTTTAAAGGACACCTATACTTTAAATTCTCTAAATAATTCTTATATGGCTTTTGTTTCATTTTCTTTTCTGTCAGCTCAGGTCCACTACAGAAAAGTTTCACAAAACCACACACAGAGAAGTCATAAACATGGAAATGGTGGACACAAATTGTAATTGATTATGCTTGATTTCTGAAAGTGCCTCTTTTCCCCTTTTTAAGAGTAGTTGAAAACTCAGTCTCATGAGCTGGCAAAGTGACTGACTTGTATATAAAGACGAGCTGGCTAGGTATATGTCTGCGTAAAACAAATATCTGTAATTCAAGCTTGTCTTTGTTGTTGTTCCTTTTATATCTTTTTATCAAGAAACATATTTATTTAGCCACACTTTCCTAGGCATGTAAAAAAATCTTATTTTGTGCTATGGAAAGTTTTAAAGACGTACAATCTATAGATACCATTTACATTACGTAGCTTAGCATTGGAAGCAGGAGGAAGTTAGATCATTTTTGAACTTGCTGACTTGATTAGAGAGGAACTGAAACACGTGGGAGTTTTAATTGTTTTATTTCTCCTATTAGTTGTCTTTTATAGAAGATGTGATTTTGAGTGGGTTTTTTTGATAGTAGTATTTGATGAATTGACATAGGATTTGTCAGATGTTCCAATGATTTGATGTGTTTATTGCTCTTATTCTTATTGAGCACCTGCAGGTGATATGTAATTGGAACACACATTTTGATTTTAGGACTTCTATATTTTGGGAATGAATTATCTGTTATTTCGCTATTGATGTATTTGGGTTTTAAAGACTTTATTTTTTCCTGTTATTTTGGTCATTTGCTGTTACCTCCTGAAGACTCTGTAAGTTACATCAACAGCCAATCTCCTGCAACTCAGACCCTGAGTGTCTGAAACAGGGCACGCTCACAGGGTAGAAATCTACATCTTTAAAATGTGGTGTTCTAGGAGCAGCAATTAGCTGTGCATGATTACCTTCTAACCTGCTAAATGGCTGGTTCAGATCTCCTGCTGTCAGTAAACAACCAGGGGCTGATTAAAAGTCTTTTTATAATTCCAAACCCCTTTGATGTATGTATGTGCTAGTTTTGACTTATTTTTTCAATTCTATGTGTGTTTCTGGAGTAGGTTACCAATTTTAATAGTGGAAAGAAGAAGGTAATTCAGCGTGCCTGACCTACAATGGAATATCCAGCTGAATATGAAAGACTCTGTGTCTTACCTGGCATTATTTCATAAACCCTTTTCAACCCCCACAACATACCTACTTTCAGTGTATCTCACTATGAATTCCTAAATATATTTTTTTCCTTTTTCTTTAAGCAATAGTAGTGTTTGTAACAGAGGATAGACTGACACTATCATAGGTAGAAATAGCTGCAAACATCCAAAACACTTGAATATGAATAAGGTTTTTCATGTTGCTTAAACAGTACCTTAGATCTACTATTAAGAGAGTTGCATTGCAAAGCAGTCCAGTTCTATTTGGTTTGTAGCTAGGTGATTGTTATGTGATGTATACCTTGTCTCTTATGAAGTAAATGGAAATCATCAGTTAAGTTCACATTATTCAAGCTTGTAGGTTGTATAGTTCCCGGTTAATAACAGCATGGCTAGATTTGAACCAATGACATACATGGAATTTTCTTCTGCTTTAATATCAGTTTTCTATACCTGTTGGTCTTATAATAACCTACAGTTTAGTGAGAACCTAATTAAAAAAAATTAAGTTGTTGTTGATGACTGTTGAGACAAGAATTTAGCAGCAGAAGCTGATAACAATAATTTAAGAATCTCCAGAACAACTAGAACAAGGAAAGCAAGAGTCCATTTTCTGAAGTTCTTCAAAGATATACATACACTTCAAGGACATTTTATGTGTAATATACTCAATTGATTTTGTGTGGAAGAGATACTGGCACATCTTCATCCAGGAAGCATTACACCTTTGTAAAGATCACATCTTCACTGTCACTCTTTACTCAGAGTCCTCTTCAGTTTCATCAAATGCTTTGAAGTGATCCTAAGGTCATAAGAAATGCCCTAATGGGTGAGGCTATCCCAGGTTCATCCAGCCCAATAAATATTATTTAGGGAAAACATGAAAGTCTAGCCATTTTTTGAAGTCCAGTCTCCTTGCACTCCTCCAGCATGCAGAACAGTTCTATGAGAGATGTTGAAAAGTACATCCTTGCCCAGTTGTTTTAACATCCATCAACACACCTTATGCCTGTGAATCTTTCTAATCTCTTCCTGAACTTGCTGGAGATGCCTGCTTCCCCAGCTTTGTGTGTCAAAATCTCCAGAAGTTCACTACGGTCTGTATAAAGCTGCGTTTTAAACTAACATCCTGTCACTTTTAGAGAATACCCCCTAATTCTGCACTGCATGTCTGTGGTAAGAAGACATCAAAGTAAAAAATGGCTAAACTGAGACATAACTTCTTTGAATTTCTGTTTGGAAAAGGAATGCTCTCTTTGTCACGTGCTGAGCTGCATAAGTTAAAATCTACAGACGCAGGAATCAGTGGCAGCTGCAGAGAGGACTATTCATCTGCTAGAAGGACAACGTGAAGAAAGAGGATAATTACCCTCTGTGACAGCCTATCTGTGACCATGTTGTGTTGAATGTTAGTCAAGATGTTTAGATATAATGACAGGTATGGCACAAGAATCCATTTGCAATCGAATAGCTACTCCAGTTCCTGAGTGTCGGACATAATGATATGTTTCTCTTCATCACTCACTAACACAAAAACAAAAACTTGTGACAGACCTGCAACTCAGAAACACAGGTACCCTCCTGTAGCATAACTTGATAGTCAATAGCGTTTCTCATAGAAAATACCCCTGTGTATACATTCACACAATTTAGTTGTTAAGTTCTGTTTAGGTCTAACACAACTTTTGCAAAACTGTTTTGCACCTCTTTCGCTGATTAATTTGTCTTTATTTGTTTCTCACACTCTGACTTTTTGAATAATCCAGAAATTTCTCAATCTTCTCAGAAAGAATACTAAATTAAAAAATTTGCATTATAGATTTATAGCAATCATTCCTAAATTAATGTCTTGCTTCCAGTGATTTAAATTCACCCCTTCAGCTGTTTCAGATTCTATGGACCCTCTTTCTAATGTGGTCTATCTACCTCTTTCTCACTCATCACTTCACATTGAGACTTGTCTCTTCAGAACTCCTGCCCTTTGACTTGGAGGGGAAAATTACTTTCCAGTGGATGGAAGTTTGTGTTGCTTTATGTGTAGAAAAAAAAATATGCTTCAGAGGCCGTGGTAGCATGTTTTGAGGTCTAAAGCACAAAATGGTGATCATTGGGTGATTCAAGGAGGCAACCCAATAGTTCCTCAGACCAGGAAGGAAGTAAATGGCTATTAGAAGATACTGATTAAATATTGGTTTAAATAGTTGAATGTATTCTCTGTTGTAGATAAGATGCAGAAAAAAGTATTTGTAGCTATGTTGTCATAACAAAAACCAAGAATCCTTCTTTAGTGAATTCTGATAACTTTAAACATTTCACCATGATCCTTATTTAATCTGAACATTTAAAAGTTAAGCTTTGAAACCAAATTTTGGGTGAGTGCTATTTTTTTCACACTGTCTGGGAGTATCCTTTGTTTAAAATCACATAAAGTTAGAAATCAACAGTACTCAAGAGTAACTTGGAGTTCTGAGTCAACAGAATACAGAGATGCCATCAGTTTTTCTGTGCTTATCGCATCTGAAGTATATTAATGGGATGGTCTACTGAAAAAAGTAGGTCATCAATACACAGCTTTGGTTAGAAAATTAAGGTTTGGGAAAAGGTATTGACAGCCTGAGAAGGAACAGTAGAGGTTAGAAAGAAAAATTAATGTTTACAGAAGAATGAGTAGAGTTAAATCCTAAGGAAGGCACAAGAGGTTTAAAAAATTAGAAAAGAGAGAAAGGCCTTTTTCCCAAATGGAAACAGAAACCCAAGTGTAGATGCTGGTATGAAAACATGTTGGGAATTCCTAGGTGAAGGAGTGGTAAACTCTGCAAGTATTACTTCACTTCCTGACATAAACCTGAACTGGAAACATATGTGGTGGTCTTACCATGACAGCTTATTTTTTCTCCCATAAATCCAAAACAAAAAAAAGCAGATTTATGCTATAATAGTCTTCTCCTTGCAGATGTGTGCTTTATGTTTTCCAAAGCCACTCTGGTCCCTCTGCATGCAGGAGAGAAAGGTTGACAAATTCTAATGAATTTATTGTCAGTGCCTAAGCCATGTACAATTTAACTTTATGGTAAAAGGTTACAAAAAGAAAAGAAAAGAAAAAAAAAAGTAGTAGTTTTCTGCTCTCTAGAATGAGATGAACAACAAGGAAACAGGAAGAAAGAAAACCAAAAGAAAGAAGAAATTAAAAGCATCAGAAGAAAAGAGGGCAGAATGTGGATGGCACAGACCAGCATTTCTGAAGTTAATAGCTAAGGACTTTCTTTTATTGTGTGTACCTCTGTGTTCTGTAGCTAAAGGTACTGTATTCTGTCCCCTGTTGCTGCATTGTACACAGGTGAGATAAGAAATAGTGTGACTGTACAATTATTTTGATATTCAGGCAAAAGGTGGATTCTCCATTCTTTCCATTGCAGCTGGTCACTTTTACTGAGTTCTAGACAGAAACCACCCATGTGATGGCTCATTACCGGCCTAAATGGTAATTGACAGATTAAACATATTATTGAGCTTGCATTTAATTTCTCTGAGTATTTGGGAGTGGACAATTCTTCTAGGCCATTATCAGGTCATGTCTTGGTGCTTTTATTATTTTGCAATAAGCTGTGTAACTTAATTGATTCTTGAGGATGTAATTATGCCAGTATAGCCACACGAAACTTCTCAATACAGTTAACCCGAAAGTATGGCACAAACTGGCTTGCCCTGCTGTTGACTCCAACTCTAAAACCAGAAATTCACTAGCATGCTTTTCAGAAATGACCTCTATGTTTCATGTATCTGTGCATGTTTAGCTGGGGACAAGATGTTAGGTTTATTTTTCTGAATATTCTGTTCTTTCTGAATAGCAAGTCCTTTAAGGTTTCCAAGGTGGATGTTCAGAACTGTCAGTCGCTTTTTTAAACCGTGGCCCTACTCTCGGCAGATATTCACTAAGCTCAAGTTACCGTTACTCTTTCTAGCTTGATGTTCACAAATTAAAATTGGTATGACCCAGTTCTTACAAAAGTGGCACTAGAGATGCATACCCCTCTGCAGAGCCGTCTTTGTACAAAAGAACAGCAGATCCAAGATGGATGATATTTCTGCGAGGAAACTTTTATGACTGGAAATAATTTGGGGAGGGTTATTCCTTTTCCTTGTTTTGTATTATATTTATATATTTATATTGCTTTTTTTATTATTTCATTATCTATTGCTATCATTTAGAAAGATGAAGTCAGAATGATCACAAGGTAAAATGCTGCTTGACTTATCCTCTGTGGTAATGTCATTAGGGACCGAAATGCCTGCTTTAACACAGAAGTCTTTGTTCCCTCCTGACACTGAGCCACACTACACCTGCCAGTCTCCCACTTGTCATTTGTCTAGATCCTTTTTTTAAAACTAAGTTGAAGCATCTAATTAAATTTAAAATAGAACGGCCCTGGGAAGAACTCTTCAGAAAGCTGCAGTAGAGATAGCAGCTCATCTTAACTGGAGGCTAAGACTTTCAATACCGTGTTCTTTCATGAAATCATGAGAGCTTTATGCAAACAAAAGTGAGACTTTTGCAAAGTCAGCCAGCACAAAGCAGCTGCGTAACTAAAGAAAAGAAGCCGGTCAAAACACAGAAGAGAAATTAACTTTGGGGAAGAAGTGCCAGGTGAAAAGCTGCATTTATGCCCAGGCCTGGTTTGGCATCAACATGGTTAAAGGGAGAAGAAGAATGGTTAAATAGAATTCAGCAACATGTTCTGAAAAATTTAGCTTAACGGCAAGATCTCTGCTGTAGTTATCACAGTAAATGTAAAACCCTAAGCTCTTGTTTCAAGGAAGCCTGCATCAGAAACTGTTAGGTGCCTGAGGGATAAGCTGAGATGAGGAGCAGTGGCTGAATTTTTGTGCGTGTATGAACTACCAAAACCAGTTTCAGACACATCTAGAAGGCCTGATTCTGAATGCCTTTAGTATCTGTTGAATTAATTAACTTCAGTCATCAACTCACTGAGGGGCAAATTCTGATTTTGAGGTACAGACTGAAACAATGAGCAGTATGAAAACTACAGAAGCTAAGAAAGCCCAAGCAATGCCAATCACTTTCCTTCACCTCCTTCTTATACCCAGTGAAAGAAAAATCTACTTGTGCTATATATTGTTGTCTTCACACTTTTGCAGCTGTGCTAGCTAGACAGAGAAATGAAGGAGAGAGGCATAAAATTAAGACTGTTACTATCCCCTGAGTCAGATGTAAGAAGCAAAAAGATGTAGTCTGTTCATACAAACCTGTATGAAAATCCTGAATTATTTTTACAGAACTTCACAGGAGCATTTTTCTTCCTTATGGTCTTGCATCAGATGTAATCCAGCTAACAATGTGGCCCCAAACTGTCACTTTCAAAAGTTAAGGTCACAACGTATAAAAATCTAAGGTCATTCTGCAAAACCTTGTTTAAAATGAAAGGTATCAATTGACTTTCTACTCCAGAAATTATAACATTTCTGTTATTTAAAAATCTATACACTATACTTTATCAAATTACTGCACTTTAATATTCATTCAAATGTTTAATAAATCTTCACTTTGACCTCTAAAAGTCTAGTATTTAATTTTCATGAAGAAAAGTTGTTATAACAGAAAGAATACTTCTGAAGCACGCTCCAGAAACAGAACCCGTGAATCCTCACCCAAAAGACTAATCTGTGGAAGCGTTGATTTTCTTGAAACTACCAGGGTTATGCTTCCTGTTTTGGTTTCATAGAATCATAGAATCATAGAATCGTAGAATCATAGAATCATAGAATGGTCTGAGTTGGAAAGGACCTTAAAGATCATCAAGTTCCAAACCCCCTGCCATGGGCAGGGACACCCTCCACTAGACCAGGTTGCTCAAGGCCGTATCCAGCCTGGCCTTGAACACCTCCAGGGATTGGGCATCCACAACTTCCCTGGGCAACCTGTTCCAGTGTCTCACCACCCTCACAGTGAAAAAATTCTTCCTAATGTCTAGTCTAAATCTACCCTCTTTTAGCTTATACCCGTTACCCCTTGTCCTCTCACTACACTCCCTGATGAAGAGTGCCTCCCCATCTCTCCTGTAGGCCCCCTTCAGGTACTGGAAGGCTGCTATTAAGTCTCCTCGGAGCCTTCTATTCTCCAGGCTGAACAAAGCCAACTCCTAGGGAAGGTGCTCCAGCCCTCTGATTAATTTTGTGGCTCTCCTCTGGACTCTCTCCAACAAGTCCATGTCTTTTTTATGTAGGGGGCCCCACATCTGAACACAGTACTCAAGGTGGGGTGTCAAAAGAGCAGAGTAGAGGGGGAGAATCACCTCCCTTGACATGCTGCTAATGCTTCTTCTGATGCAGCCCAGGACACGGTTGGCTTTCTGCGCTGCAAGCGCACGCTGCCGGCTCATGTTGAGCTTCTCATCCACCAATACCCCCAAGTCCTTCTCCTCAGAGCTGCTCTCTATCTATTCTCCTCCCAGCCTGTATTTGTGCTTAGGATTGCCTCAACCCACGTGCAGGACCTTGCACTTGGTCTTGTTAAATTTCATGAGGTTTGCATTGGCCCACCTCTCAAGCCTGTCAAGGTCCCTCTGGATGGCATCCCTTCCCTCCAGCATGTCCACCACACCACACAGCTTGGTGTCATCGGCCAACTTGCTGAGGGTTCACTCCATCCCACTGTCCATGTCTCCAACAAAGATGTTAAACAACACTGGTACCAGTACTGACCCCTGCGGAACACCACTTGTTATCGGTCTCCATTTGGACATTGAGCCATTGACCACAACTCTCTGAGTGCAGCCGTCTAGCCAGTTCCTTATCCAGCAAGTGGTCCTTCCGTCAAATCCATGTCCCTCCAACTTAGAGACAAGGATGTCATGTGGGACTGTGTCAAAAGCTTTGCACAAGTCCAGGTAGATGATGTCAGTTGCCCTTCCTCTATCCACCAGCGCCGTAGCTCTGTCGTAGAAGGCCACCAAATTCGTCAGGCACGATTTTCCTTTGGTAAAGCCATGTTGGTTGTCGTCAATAACCTGCTTGTTTTCCATGTGTCTTAGCATAGATTCCAGGAGGAGTTGCTCCATGATCTTGCCAGGCACAGAGGTGAGACTGACCAGCCTGTAGTTTCCTGGGTCTTCTTTATTTCCTTTTTTAAAAATGTGGGTTATGTTTCCCCTTTTCCAGTGTGCAGACACTTCACCAGAGTGCCACAACTTCTCGAATGTGATGGATAGTGGTTTGGCAACTTCATCTGCCAGTTCCTTCAGGACCCGTGGATGTATCTCGTCAGGTCCCATGGACTTGTGCACCTTCAGGTTCTTTAGATGGTCTCGAACCTGATCTTGTCCTACAGCTGGCAGTTCTTCCTTCTCCCAGTCACTGCCTTTGCCTTCTGCAACTTGGGCAGTGTGGCTTGAGATCTTGCCAGTGAAGACTGAGGTAAAGAACTCGTTAAGTACCTCAGCCTTCTCTACATCTTGGGTCACTAGGTCTCCCGCTTTCTTCCGGAGGGGGCCCACAGTTTCCCTAGTCCTCCTTTTATCATTGACATACCTATAGAAGTTCTTCCTGTTACCCTTAATGTCCTTGGCCATAATTAATTCTGTTAGGGCTTTAGCTTTCCTAACCTGATCTCTGGCTTTGCGGACAGTGTCTCTGTATTGTCCCCAGGCTACCTGTCCTTGCTTCAACCCTCTGTATGCTTCCTTTTTTTGTTTGAGTTTGCTCAGGAGTTCCTTGTTCATCCATGCAGGCCTCCTGGCATTTTTGCCTGCCTTCCTCTTTGTTGGGATGCATCACCACTGAGCCTGAAGGAAGTGATCCTTGAATATTAGCCAGCTTTCTTGGGCCCCTCTTCCCTCCAGGGCTTTATCTCATGAGACTCTTCCAAGCAGGTCCCTGAAGAGGCCAAAGTCCGCTCTCCTAAAGTCCAGGGTAGTGAGTTTGCTGTGCGCCCTCCTCACTGCCCTGAGGATCTTGAACTCCACCATCTCATGGTCGCTGCATCCCAGGCTGCCCTTGAGTTCCACATTCCCCACCA
>WKFP01013802.1:284585-297371 GCA_011057875.1 Pterocles orientalis | reverse complement strand
CCGCTCTCCTAAAGTCCAGGGTAGTGAGTTTGCTGTGCGCCCTCCTCACTGCCCTGAGGATCTTGAACTCCACCATCTCATGGTCGCTGCATCCCAGGCTGCCCTTGAGTTCCACATTCCCCACCATCCCTTCCTTGTTGGTGAGAACAAGGTCCAGCATAGCCCCTCTCCTGGTTGGCTCCTCTATCACTTAGAAAAGGAAGTTGTCATCAACACATTCCAGGAGCTTCCTGGCCTGCCTATGCTGTGCTGTGTTGTTCTTCCAACAGATATCAGGATAGCTGAAATCCCCCATGAGGACCAGGGCTTGTGAGCTTGAGGCTGCTCCTATCTGTCTGTAGAGAGCCTCATCCACTTTGTCTCCCTGGTCAGGTGGCCTGTAGCAGACCCCCACTACAATGTGCCCTGTCCCAGCCTTCCCTTTGATCCTGACCCACAGGCTCTCTTTTGGCTCCTCATCTGACCCCAGGTGGAGCTCCATGCACTCCAGCTGGTCTTTGACATAGATGGCAACATCCCCTCTTTGTCTCCCCTGCCTGTCCTTCCTAAAGAGCCTGTATCCCTGCATTCCAACACTCCAGTCGTACGATCCATTCCACCATGTCTCTGTAATGCCAATAAGATCTTAACCCCGCAGGCGTGCACACATCTCCAGCTCCTCTTGTTTATTCCTCATGCTACATGCATTCATATAGAAGCACTTAAGTTGAGCTCCCAAGGAGGCTGGACCTCCTGTGTGCTGCCCTCCAGCCACCCCCATGCTAGCCTGTGAACCTTTTCCAGGCTCTGGGCATTTGTTGCTGGCTTTTCTGTCGTTAAATACCTCTTGCTTGTTGCTTTGGTGTTTGATTTTGGTTTTTTTTTTATTTGCAATATTATTACTTTTTCATAGGCAGAGATATTGAACAAAATCAACAAATGTTTAGAGAAATCCTTGGGAGTTAAAACCAATTAACTTCTTTTTACAATATTAAAAGAAAAGAACTGTTTTTTTCGTGGAAATTTAACCAGGTATACAGAAAACTAATTTAGTAGTAAAAAGAAGCATAATTACATACCTACAATGATAATTGACTGGTTTTTCACTTCAAGTTTGACAGTTTGTGTGAATATGATAAGATATATGTGTTGTTTGCTATTTCTTCACAAATATGGGATCTTTAAATGTATGGAAATAATTTTTCATAGTTACATGGTTTGTCAAACGTCAAACTGTTCATTGACACAGTTGCAATCTCTTCCTTTGGCTCCTCATGTTCCTTCATTAAAAGCTAAAGTATCCTCCTTTTCTACTGCTTTAGCACATTGATGATCAAGGAGTATTGAGAGAATGTAGAGTTAAGTACCTACTTTGGAGTAAATTTCAAGAAATTATCTTGTTAAATCATAGTTTTGCAAGATGGTGCCAACAGTAAACAACAAAGGGAAAAAAGACAGGATTTGTTACCGTTAGGAACAGACCATGGAGGTAAAATCTACCTTGAAAACAACAGGCCTACTTATTTGTTTTCCAGAGCTACACTTGTAAAAGACAGAAAAGGTACCATTTTAAATTATGTCCCCAAGATAACCATATTCAAGAAACTTTACAGAAAGATGATCCAACAGCAACTAATAATCTGCAACCATCTGTAAAATCTCAATCTTAAAAAGACAGTCATCTTGCTAATGTAATATAGACATCAAAAGAAAAGAATTTTTTTTTTTTCAGTGTTTTATTTGACATTAAGTTTTCAAAGCATGGAATATGAAAACGTTAAAGTGAAAAACCCCTAGTGCAATAACTACTGTGTTTTTAACAGCTAATCAGGAAACTGGGGTACTGGCATACACCTAGATGTCCAATATAATTTTGGACTGTATGGCTTTGGCATTCATATTTCAAAAGATTTAAAACTAGGAAATTTTTACCCATATGTAGAAAAAATATCATAGAATCATAGAATGGTTTGGGTTGGAAGGACCTTAAAGATCACTGATTTCCAACCCCCCTGCCACAGCCAGGGACACCTTCCACTAGACCAGGTTGCTCAAACACTCATCCAGTCTGGCCTTGAACATCACCATGGATGAGGTATCCACAGCTTCTCTGGACGACCTGTGTCAGTGTCTCACCACCCTGAGAGTAAAATATTTCTTCCTAACGTCTAGTCTCATGCCTGACAAATTCAGTGGCCTTCTACAACAGGGTCATGGCACTGATGGATAAGGGAGGGGCAATGAACATAATCAACCTGGATTTGTACAAAGCATTTAACACTGTCCCATGTGACATCATTGTCTCTGACTTGGAGATACATGGATTCAGTGGAAAGACCATTCACTGAATACAAAAATGGCTAGGTGGTTGCACTCAAAGCATTGCGGTTAATGGCTCAATGTCCAGATGGAGACCAGAGACAACTGGTATTCCTCGGGGGTCAATACTGGGACCAGTGTTGTTTAACATCTTTATTGGCCACACGGACAGAGGGACTGAGTGCACCCTCAGCAAGTTTGCCAACTACACCAAGCTATATGGTGCAATCGACACACTGGAGAGAAGGGATATCATCCAGAGGGACCTGGACAGGACAGAAAGGTGGGCCCATGCCGACTACATAAAATTCAACAAGGCCAAGTGCAAGGTCCTGCACATGGGTCGAGGCAATCTCAAGCAGAACTACAGGCTGGGTGGAGAATGGATTGAGAGCAGCCCTGAGGAGGACTTGGGGGTTTTGGTTGATGAAAAGCTCTGCATGATCCAGCAGTGTGCATTTGCAGCTTGGAAAGCCAACCGTGTCCTGGACTTCATCAAAAGAAGCATTAGCAGCAGGTCAAGGGAGGTGATTCTCCCCCTCTACTCTGTTCTCGTGAGACACTACCTGGAGTACTGTGTCCAGCTCTGGGGCCCTAAACCTAAAAAAGGCATGGACCTGTTTAAACAAATCCAGAGGACACCCATGAAGGTGGTCAGAGGGCTGGAGTACCTCCCGTATGAGGATAAGCTGAGAGAGTTGGGGTTGTTCAGCCTGGAGAAAAAAAGGCTCCGAGGACACTCAATAGGAGCCTACCTGTACCTAAAGGGGGCCTACAGGAGTGATGGGGAAACGCTCTTTGTCAGAGACTGTAGTGACAGGATGAGGGGTAACGGTTATAAGCTGAAAGAGGGTAGATTGAGATTAGATATTAGGAAGAAATTTTTTACTGTGAGGGTGGTGAGACACTGGTACAGGTTGCCCAGGGAAGCTGTGGATGCTCCATCTCTGGAGGTGTTCAAGGCCAGGTTGGATGAGGCTTTGAGCAACCTGGTCTAGTGGAGGGTGTCCCTGCCCGTAGTAGGGGGTTGGAACTAGATGATCTTTAGCAACCCTTCCAGCCCAAACCATTCTATGATTCTATGTTTCCATAGATTTGTCCTATCTCTACATGGCCTTGTAAAAAAGTCCCTCTCTGGCTTTATTGTAGCTCCCCTTCAGGTGCTTGAAGGCTGCTATAAGGTCCCACCAGAGCCTTTTCTTCTCTAGGCTAAAAGATATTTGCTATATATCTTTCCCAAAGACTTTCTCCTTACAGTTCTTTCTCCGTACTGGCTGGAGATTTGTGAATAGTTGTTTCTCCTGTGTTGGCAATTGACAGTGGTGGCAGCAATGTTTCCACTGACAATATTTCCTTCTCTCACTGTTCTCACTTCCTTTTTTTTTCATAAGGGAGGACTAGGAAATGGGAGGAGGAGAGAATAACATATATAACATAACAACAGCATCTTCTGTTTTCTTGCATCTCCTTGTGACTTACAGCAACATCATACTATTCTCTTTTCATAATATGATTTATTTTTTTTTATAATTCCACTACCCAGAGAGAATTATTAGGAGAGTTCTTTTCCCATGTTTGTGCCTAGACGTTAAAGTAAATTCTAGGGGTATGTTTAGCAAAAATACTCCCCGAACACTCCTAATACCCAATGCTGGGTGTTTTGAGAGAAAAAAGACATGGTAACCACTCCTGGAGGCTGCCATTAAGATATTCTTTAACAAAATATCTCACCTGGAGAGCTTTCAACTGAATCCTTAAAACTGCTAATCCTTCCTTAGGCAATCTCTCTTACAGGAAATACAAACATTATATAACGCCAGCATGAAAAATTTTATTTTACTTATTTTTTAAGTTTTTGTTCTCCTCCTCTTTTAATTTCTACAACTTTTCTAGACATGACTTCCTTTGCAGAAGACCCCCTCACATCAGTGTGCTATCATCATTTATACCCCTGGAGCACTGCGCTTCTTGATGATTTGGCTCAGATCAGCCAGGTGCTGCCCTAGATAGCAGTCTTTCCCTGTGGGCACACCCTTGTTTGCAACGTAGGCATGCAACCTACTTTAAAAATTCCCACCCACGTGCACAGACACACTCATATGGAGTTAGCCTTTTCCTTGCTGAAAGCAAGACTTTAAGGAAAAACTTCACTGAAGTATTCACCTTTGTATTTGATAAGTAAACCAGTAGCAGAGGAGCCTATAATTTGGCTTAGTGTGACCTAGCTCTCAGATGTGCAGACAGTAATGTTTTTGTTGTGTATTTTTACTAAACTATAACAATTCTGTGATTTTTATTTAATAAACAAATTAATAAGCTTATTTACTTTATTAAGCAAATGTCTATCTCATTGAAGTATTCCTCTTTCCAGAATTTTCAAGAGGCAACACAGTTCAGCTGATGTGGGAATTTATAAAGAAATGGTATGACTATGAAAATGTTTTAAAATCACATATAGAGCAGCCCATAGAACTCTGCTACACTAGAGCTTTATTTAGAAAGATGAGTACAGCAAAAAAACCCCCAGACATTCCTATTAAAGGCTAACGTAGACTTTGAGCCCAGATTGCAGAGTATGTAGTTAGCCACAATTTAATAGTAGTGTGAGTCTGGTCCTGCGTGTTACTAAATGCTTTAAAACTCTTTACAGAAATCAGTGGAAATTATAGAAGCTCAGTATCCTAACATTAGGTTTCAGAATAAGTCACACTTAACCTGTGCTGCCTGTCAGCAAAAGACCTGCAAAAAGGCAGTAGCTTAAGTAGAACATAAGTAGTGTATGGCCTTCAATCAACCTACCCACAAAGCAGTGAATTTCCTACTACATCCTTAATCCTATACAGTCCGAATCTCTGTAACAATGCCAATTTTATTGTTTTGATAATTTTCTTGGCAGCAATGTTAGAGCTGGTTAGCTGCAAATTAATCCGTCTGAGCCTCCAAACATGAATACGTTTATGAACTGTGATTTTGTTCAAAGACACGTTATTCCTGCCTTCCCAGCATTATACACAGAAGTCCATTAACCTGTATATAATATAGGCTTAATGCTACTTCCTTTGTTGTCAATAGAGAAAAGCACTGACCATGTGCTCATTGCATTGGTTAGGATTTTGATGAGCTGGGTGCACAGCCTGACTGCTATAGTGTCTTCTCATGTAATTCAGGGAAAGTCAATAAGAAGAATATCATGTTGACATACAAGCTTGAATAATAATTTTAAAAAGCTGGGTCCAAAACGATGCATGTTTGGTGTAGTTTGGTTATACTGCTAAGTTTTTTTCCTAGCTGGGATTTTGAGTCTCCTTCTCCCACACATTTTGTTATAAGGGAAGAGTAGCATCATCACCTCTTTCTGTATATGAAAGGAAAGTTGCAACACCTCTTTATTAACCATTTAAGGCTTTGAAGCTTTATTACAAGTCTCTCCTTCCTACTAGCTCTGACAGAGGTGTCCTAAATCTGCAGAAAAAAAAGAAACAGAGTGAGACCAGTGAGGGGAACTTGTTTCATCTAGCTTAGTCTGTTGTTTTCACTACTACCTTTATAGGTTATTGAGTGGAGAAAGAAAGAAAGAAAAAAACAAACAAACAAAAAAAAACAAACCCCAAAAACAGAAACAAAAAAACCCTAAACATTTTAGGATATTATTCATCTAATAAATTTTGGTTGTTTTCTTTAGAATTCTATGACATTTACCACAGATAAGCATTTTTCTTTCCATAGGAGCCTAGATTAGATGTAGGTGTCTGCTCATGTCTACATCCAGTCACATGGACCTTGTCCAGTGCGATTCCCCATCACAGAATGGTTAGGGTTGGAAAGGACCTTAAAGAACACTGAGTTCCAACCCCCTTGCCACGGCCAGGAACACCTTCCACTAGACCAGGTTACTCAAAGCCCCATCCAGCTTGGCCTTGAACACCTTCAGGAATGGGGCACCCACAACTTACCTGGGCAACCTGTTCCAGTGCCTCACCTTCCTCACAGTGAAAAATTTCTTCCTAATATCTAATTTAAATCTCCCCATGCTCCTGTTGTCAAAGGTAGATAAACCTCCATTTGGCTAACTTATGCTGCAGATTCTCACTCCTAACTCTTAACCTATGAGGAGACAACCTGTGGTGCACGGAGCTCTGAGATGTGCTGGAGGAGCCAGGAACTGAGTAGCTAGTTGTGGTGGTAGTGGCTCTCTTAATGATGTTCCATCATTACAGACGCTGAAGCTGCATATATATTGCTGACTTAAATAATGATTTAAATTCATACGTAATTTTAACTCTGATCATCAACACTGCCTGAAGACTAGATCAAACTAGTTGGATCTCTTAGCTAGAAAATACAGGTGGAGGGGCTAAGATTGCTTGAACAGAATTATTGTCAAGAAACCGGTTCCCATTTATTAAATAAGTTGGTTTTCTCTATTATCATTATGATAACTTATAAAACTTTTTTTTCAAATACCTATCTACAGAAAAAGAGAAATTGATACATCCTTTCTCTCATTTTCTAGACATAAAAATGTCTATTGCAATATGTAGTTTCTGGACTTGTTCTTCTATACTGGGTTCCCGATCCTGTTTAGGAAAAAAAGGTAAGTTAGGAGTCCTTGATGCAAATTATCTTTTATACTTATTTATTGCATTGATATCAGAATTCCTCTGTCTCTTCCAAAGTATTAATGTTTAAAAATTGGTATTCATCAAACCACACACTATTTATATCTGGCATATGATGATTAATAAGAATACAGGATGGTTCTCCCTTTGAACAAAGTAGGCATACTTGGAGACCATATTAACTGCGGGTCTTTGACATCTCCCTCCTCCCCTTTAAGGTGAGAGGTCTTTCATCTCTTCTGCAAGCTCTAGCCCTAGTGAATCTTTCCTTGATACTTATTTCACAGAAGTGAGTCGCCATCAAAGTAGTTTTCAAGATAAATTAGGTGACATCTCAGAGGTTTTCAACACAGACATCAGAGTGCTGAAGCCCCAGAAATTCAATGCTGAAGCTTGAGTTGTGTTCCATTACTACCTTTGCATTCCACCAGCCTAGAAGACTGCTAGAAGCATTTAATGATGTTTTTAACTCTGGTTTCTACTTTACATGAGTGCCCATTCTTAGAATTTAGAAAGGATTTCTGAAATCTAAAAATTATTCTATGATGGCAAAAATATGCTATTTATCTGATGTCTTTGTATGTCCTTCTAGCTACCATCTGCCTGTGTATTGTTTTATTTCCAAAACAAAGGATAAACAGATGATATTGTTTCTTCTGCAATGTTTGTTTTCATAGGTGGGGCTTGCATTATAAAACTGAATGCTGCAAGCATCCTATAATGCATACACAGCTTGGTGCTTACTGCCAAGTCTGACTATGACTCTTCCTAAGAAATTTAAGTTACAATAAAATAAAATATTTAGCAGACAATTTTAAATACCAGATTTCCTGAATGTTTTAGTGTTCCACAGCAGGTTTCAGTGCCATAAAAGAGTGTGAAAACTGGTTGTTTGCACACACAAATATGCAGTCAGATGTTGGTGTTTGCGGCTGCAGGACCACAAAGGAACATTTAATGTATCTTTATGTTATGATGTCTGAAATTATACTGATGTATAATTACTTCATATTTAGATTCCAACTTAGCTATGAAAAAATGTATCATCTGCTTGAGTAGGTTCCCTAGATCTTGGTTTTAGATATACATGAGCATAATCTTTCTTATTTATCTGACTTCTCGAACAGACTAATAAACAGATCAAAACAGTGGGTAGAACTTTGGGTTTATTACTTCAGACTCATGAATTAAATACATAAATAGGGAAATAGGTAGGCAGTAAAACTGAGATTTGTTACTTTCTTCTTTCTGTCCCTGAAAATCATACAGCTATGAAATCTTGTATACAAATTAATTGTATCATTCCAGATACCATGTGGGCCACTTCTTGCAGATCTACAAAAGGTATTTCAAAGCATCAAGCATATTATACAGCAATGTATACATGTACGGAGGTATACAAAATTTCTAAAGACATGTGCCCTTACATTAGGAAATTTGTACAGACTACAAGAAAAAAAAAAAAAAGAAAACCTCTATTCTGATTGGTAGCATAAACAAGTAAACTTTTTGGAGGGAAACTCATATTCACTCAAGAAGGGATCACTGATAAAAGATGGGGGACTTCTCTGACTCTGGAAGATTAATGTGGTTTTTTTTTCTTAACTACACTGCCATATAGTAGTACACTACAATTAAAAATTTGGCATATGTAAATGATAAATACATGTACAATTTTTGTTTTGTATAAGATATAGAACACTTTTTATTATTGATTATTTTTTTTCCAAATTTTGAAACACTGCTTAAATAATAGCATTGCAAAAATACGAGCATCAGCTCGAGCTCCCTGAGAGCTTTTATGATACCCTGTCCTTAATTTTGATATTGCAAGGCATTTTGTAGTTGTTTACCTTCGTTTGACTTTCAAATAATCACAATGTACCTTTTGCCCCCATATTTTCAAATAAACACTTCTCAGCTTTTGTCTGTCGATTTATAGTCTGCCATAATAGTGTAAATTGTGGGCTTACAGATTGTTCACATTTCAAAGTGCAATTTCAGCTCCATCATCACAGAAATTCAGCCTCAAGTTACTAATTTATCATTTTTCACTATCAACGAATGGTCAAAAAACAGTCCGTCCAATTCCATAAGCAATATAATCTCCTCTACATCTCCTCTACATCTGCACTCATGCAAATACACACATACACACTGCTTATGCCAATGACTTCTGCTCTGTTTTCTTCTGGAAGCACATAAGAAAGCTTCCTCTAAATACAATCCCCATTGCCACAGCATTCCTTCTGATGCAGACAACCAAATCTCATGATAGCTTGGTCACCATTTTGGATGCTCAAGGTCCTCTAGAGTCACACGGCACTTTGACACTCGGTTATTTTCTCAAATATACTATAAAAGTACTGTGGCTGTGAAATGTCTGATCTTTAGTATTCCATTTGGAAGACAAAATACAATCTGTATATTAATATTTTGCTAAATAGTTATGTGTTACCTAGCTAAATAATTTCTTCACTGTGCTCCACATCTGCTATCTGACCATAATACACAGGGCTGTCAACCCACAACCATGAAAATCAATAAAGAAGAAACAGTAGTCGACCTTATCTTTTTAATGCCAAAAATGCATATTCAGCCTTATTACACAAAAGCTAGAGAGGATTTGAAGCAAGTTGGTTTTGTTTTATTTTATTTTTCCTGAAATATTAATGGACAGTGTGTTCTTTAGTCCTTCATGTGAATTGCAACAACATACTGTTAAGTGGTTATTGCCTCTGAGGTGGCCTATTTTCAGCAGCAAATTAAGTGAATATAGCCTATGGCTTCTATTAAAGCCTGTTAATAGTTAAAACTTAAGTTTCAACTCATCAAAATTAAAGACACTTGTGAAATCCCAGTCACAGTGAAATCAATAGCAATAACCTCATTGACATAAGTGATGCCAGGTTTTCAACCACTATGACGTGCAAAATGGCTTTCATTAAAACTACAATAATTATAAAAACTGTTGATGATACCAAGTCCTAAATTCTTTATTTCATTGGTTTGAAATCTAAAGGAATGACCTAATAAGACTGAGTACTTCAGAATTAGGACTAACAATAAAAATAAAATGTAGTAACAAATAATATACAGCATTTACTTCTGTACTTTCAGACTTTAGCCACAGGCTAAAGCCACAAGTTGAGGTTCAGTATCCCAGTTTCATGTTAGAATCGTGAAGAGAGAAGACAGACAGATAAACACATACCCACAGACATCTCAGCTGATCAATTTTCCAAGCAGCAGACATTCCTTAGGCGGGTGTCCTCATTTCGGTGTGCAGCGTCTGGGAGTAGACCCCTGGAGGGCATTTCAAAAGTCAAACAGGCCTAGTGGAACGACTGATAGAACTTTACAGAAACCAGCAGGTGATCCATAATTTGGAATAACTCCAAGATTTCTTCTCCACAGGACAATGGAACTTAGGAACACGGCAATTAATAATTTCTACCTGGAGGGATCTGTGGAATGGATGAAAACAAAACATTATTTTCTTCTTGTTTTGGTCATGACTCTGGGGTTATCCATCAGCACTGTAGCTTTTTCTTTCATTTTGTTTTAACTTCTGTTCTACCACAAGCAGACAACAGCACTTTCCTTCTTTCAGATATGAGTTACAACCATTCATATTCAGGAATGTGAAACTCTAGCTATGTTCATCTGAAGTTGCTGACATTCCCACTTCTTCTTTAAGGACATACCTCTGCAGTCCACACTGGCATTGTCTCCAGCATACATGTTTCTTACTATACTGCAATCTACATAGATATGGTACCAAAGAGTGTTCAAAATGGCTTTTTCATAAGATAGATGCCTTTTTCTCTGGGCCTTCAAATTCCTCCTTAAAAGTCATGTCTATAAGAATGAATGAGCTAACCCTGCATTCCAATAATGGCTAAGCAGGTGGTGACTTTTAATTACTGTGATTACTGCTATTGACTAGCTACAAATTGTGCACACAGTGTGTCTGTGCTAAAACATCCTATTATTCTTGTTGTCCCTTCCTCTTGACATCCTACACTTGGTCTTTTTTTAATCCTCCTATAATGTCATGTCTTTAAATTTTTAGGGTCTGTAGAACAAGGAGATTTTACGCATGGGTCAGCAAGTACAGTACCATTCCCATACCAAGTAATACCCTCCACCACAAGAACAGATACAGCAGGGCCCTTTGGGAAATAAAGGATACCCAGCAAAATTCAAGATATCCCTTTCTGTCACATACGTGACAATTTAATATATAAAACAGTGTGTGCGTGTGTGTGCGTGTGTGTGTGAGTGCACTTTAATATACAGAATCACACAGAATCACAGAATCACAGAATGTTAGGGATTGGAAGGGACCTCGAAAGATCATCTAGTCCAATCCCCCTGCCGGAGCAGGAACACCTAGATCAGATCACACAGGAACGCATCCAGGCAGGCTTTGAATGCCTCCAGAGAAGGAGACTCCACAACCTCTCTGGGCAGCCTGTTCCAGTGCTCTGTCACCTTCACTGTAAAGAAGATTTTTCTTATATTCAAGTGGAACCTCCTATGTTCCAGCTTGAACCCATTGCCCCTTGTCCTATCACTGGATGTCACAGAGAAGAGTCTGGCTCCATCCTCCTGACACTCACCCTTCACATATTTATAAACATTAATGAGGTCACCCCTCAGTCTCTTCCTTTCCAAGCTAAAGAGACCCACCTCCCTCAACCTTTCCTCATAAGGGAGATGCTCCATTCCCTTAATCATCTTCGTGGCTCTGCGCTGGACTCTTTCCAGCAGTTCCCTGTCCTTCTTGAACTGAGGGGCCCAGAACTGGACACAATATTCCAGATGAGGTCTCACCAGGGCAGAGTAGAGGGGGAGGAGAACCTTTCTTGACCTACTGACCACCCCCCTTCTGATACACCCCAGGATGCCATTGGCCTTCTTGGCCACGAGGGCACAGTGCTGGCTTACGGTCATCCTGCTGTCCACCAGGACCCCCAGGTCCCTCTCCCCTACACTACTCTCCAAATTTTTTAGGAAGGGCATGTATATGCCCTTCCTAAATATATATACACACACAGACGGACACACACATATTAGTCTCAACAACGCCGGTTCTTCTAAAACCTCTTGCAACAAAAGTGGCAAAAGATTATAATAATCATCTCACAGGAAGTCAAAACTGTTATCAGTCCTAAAACTCTTTCGAAAATCTTTACTGAAAGACTGAATTCTCAGAGTTCATTCTGGCCTTTCCCAGCCAGAACACCTGACTAAACTCAATTGAGTTTATATATGTTTCTTGATGTAGAACTATTCCTCCTCTAGGTTGAAATCCCTTTATTCCCATTGTCAAGGAGCTACAAGTAGGAATGTTTCTAGTACAATCAATAGGAATAAGAAGCTCACAATATAGCTCAAATAACAATCATCTACTTTTCGTTTCTATTTTCTCACTTCTCCACCCTGTGATATTCTATCACATATTTCTGTCCAGTGGCAGTAAAGTATTGCGTGAGGCAGCTAATTAGTCATTACTTAATGCAAACTGCATTAAAAAGAATAAAGTAGAATGCAACATACCAGAAATAATTATAGAATCATAGATAGAATCATAGAATCATAGAATGATTAGGGTTGGAAGGGACCTTAAAGATCATCAAGTTCCAACCCCCCTGCCATGGGCAGGGACACCTCCCACCAGACCAGGTTGCCCAAAGCCTCATCCAGCCTGGCCTTGAACACTTCCAGGGATGGGGCATTCACAACTTCCCTGGGCAACCTGTTCCAGTGTCTTACCACCCTCATAGTGAAAAATTTCTTCCTAATGTCTAACCTAAATTTACCCTCTTTTAGCTTATACCCATTACCCCTTGTCCTCTCACTA
>WKFP01013802.1:271740-283744 GCA_011057875.1 Pterocles orientalis | reverse complement strand
GAGCCTTCTCTTCTCCAGGCTGAACAACCCCAACTCTCTCAGCCTGTCCTCATAGGGGAGGTTCTCCAGCCCTCTGATTAATTTTGTGGTTCTCCTCTGGACTCTCTCCAACAGGTCCATGTCTTTTTTATGTTGGGGGCCCCACATCTGAACACAGTACTCAAGGTGGGGTCTCACGAGAGCAGAGTAGAGGGGAAGGATCACCTCCTTTGACCTCCATCCCTTAAGCTATAGCTATCGTCTAGTGTAGCATATGGCTAACAGAATTGGAGTAAAATGGTAATTTTCCCTCTGTTGACTTTTTTGCAGAATAGCAGAGACTGCAATAACCTATATTCAGAGAACACAAGGGGCCAAAGTCTTTGGTGGTGTACTCTGCTTGTATGAGTCAAAATTAAGTCAGAGCTGCAAGTGATATGGAAAGATGGGTGAAGAAAGAAAAACTAGTAGTTTTCAAATCTTAAAATATTCCTTTTTAGCAACGAACTTTATGATTATTATGTGATAAATGTCATCTATTAGATTGTATATTCCTTCTCTTTTTTTTTTTTTAAGGAAAGAGACTGATAGACAAAATGTGGTAGTTCTGTTCTGAAGTGCACTATAAAGATTTGTTGTTGTTGTTCATTGCCCTCCTGTTCTTCCAGATTTCACTGGAAGATTTTGCAGGTTTTCAATTAAAGAAGCGCATTGATTGTGTGTTAAATCTACTTTAAGGTGATGTGTTTAATCTGATTTTATAAGTGTTAATTTTAATTTAGCATCTACTGTGTGGTTTCAATATAACTAATAATGAATGTTGTTGATGCATGTTATTTTCTGTTTGATCTGAGGTTTATAGCTTGGGGACTTTCTTGAAGGCATGTGCTATGTTAGTAAAAATCCTGACTTGCTCATCCATTTCAATTGTCAGGTATGGAAATGTTCCTGCTATTGCGAGAGCAACTTTAAGACGACATCTTTACACTGGAGGTGCACTTCAAAACAGAATGTGTTTGTTGATCTGTTGTTTGACTTTTTGCAAGTGGCATATAGATTATTTAGCCTGGTTTTATTTCAGCATATGATTGGGCAGTCATATGCACCCTAATGAGCAGGTTGAACATGTCGATATGTGCAGCTCTCCTCAGGAGAGTTCTCACTTTGCAAGCCACACTTTGACACATCTGTACTGTTGTGCCGTAAGATCAATCCAGAGGGAGTTGCATATACCCACATGGTCTGCCTGCTCAATACCTTTGAGCCAGAATTTGTGGCAATCCAGCTGCTAGGAGGAAAATCTGATATAAGCAATACCTTCTGTAATTTTCTCCCAGATGCACACAGCTGATTTGGAAAATTTCCACTCTGTTTTCCCTTCTAAGGACATCTCATGACTGACACCAAGCACAGTAAAGGACCAGGGATCTCTTCTGGAAGGTTCTAGCATTATCTGCCTTGAGGACAGAGAGGTAACATTTTTAAATTAGGATGTTCACAAAAGAAATGTAAGGACTAATGTCTCAAGAGGATCTTTGCTTTCTGGATTCTCACAAACCCTATAGAAGAGACGCCGTGGTGATATGATTTGACCAAATAGGATTTCCATAGGATTCCTCTCTGTTCTATCCTATAGAAATCACGTTATAACAACATGTTGTATCAATGCTGTCAGGTTTCTTTATCCGGGAGACCAACGTAAGTTCATGTGAGTCTAAATTCTGCTTTCAGCATTTTTGTATGAATCACAATTTTACTGAAATGTCAGTCCAATTACAATTAGCGCGTATTATAAATACAATAACTGTTAATAAACTAAGTTTTGCAAAAAATCTTAAGGCTTTTTGATATGTTGTGAACAAATATGATATAAAAAGTGCTGTTTCAGTGTTCACGCCAATTATTCATAATTATTTTTGTTGATGATTTATTTGAACCATGATTAGGCACAGTTTATAAATCAGAAATTACTATTTCTCTCTGCTGATATAAGACTGAAATTTGTTAGACCAGACAACAGAAAATGTCGGAATTTGAATGTATGAATTTTCAGGTAAAAATCATCAATAAACAAATACTGACAATTTCAGATTTTGCATAAACTGCTATTTTAAAGTTACATCCTTTGAACAACATCACTCAAGCAATTTTTTTGAAAATTCATTCTAAGCTACTTCAAAATATTTGGTCAACTTTAGTTCTTGACAAAATTATCCTATTAATCTATAGCTAAATGTATGAATCTGTAAGCTTTGTAAAATCTTGTTTCTAACAAGCTGAACATTGAATTAGAAGAATTAAGACTCAAATAAAGCTCTACTCTTGCATATAAATTAATTTATTTGAAAGACAAATTTGAACTTAACATATCCATACTATACTTAAATAAAACAAATGGCAAAAATAAATTATATATCTTCTTTTTTCTTTTTTTTTTTTCTTCTTCTTTAAGCTGACTGACCTAATGGTCACTGTCTTCATTACTTTTTCAGCTTAGAGGACTGCTCTTTATTTTGAAGTCTTTCCCTGTTTGGAATCCAGAGTTCTAGAGGTCATTTATGATGAAAGAATCTTTGAACATCTATTGTCTGCAGGCACTGAAAGATTAGAGCTGTCATCTCCAGAAGTACGTATTGACAGAAAACTGCAATTTTTTAGTCTAATTCTGCTTTGGGAAACTGTTTAATATAGCACTGTCCATCAAATGGGCATAGAAGGCCTCAATATGTAAGATAATTTGAAAGCATTCAGTGTCAGTGTTATGTCACCTACCAATTACAGTATACTGAAAACATTCTGAATGGCATATGTTCACAAATTGTCAAGAAAGATACTGTATACAGCAATATGTGTCTGATGAACTGTTTTTACCCTCATTTTCTAAGAAAACAAGTTTTATGTAATGATCTGTCTTTGTGTGTGTACGTGTGTCTGTCTCTCCTGTATGCCATCTATGAAAAACATTTTTGAGCTCAATGACAGATTTGAACCAATAAAGACAAAAAAGCACAAAGATAATGAAGTTTCCTGAAGTTTTATGAAAATAGGCAATGGGGTAAAGAAAAGAAATGCAGAGAGTTCTTCATGTTTTTATTGAACAACAGAGCGCCCATTTTATAAATACACCAATCACTAGATAGAACATCAGTCGATGCTTGCAGTTAACTTCAGGACACAAATCTGAAAAAAATAACCCAGACCTCATTAGTTCTGCATCAACACAACAATTTTTTTATAACTTTAGTGAACACTGTTCTAGGAGGAATACTGCATTTGTATTACTGTTGTGACTGTATTCTTAAATGCCTGGTTCTTAATTTTCCAATAAAATAAATATATGCGAAGCAAATGTGTATGCATATGAGAAAAACGTATATAGCCATACAGTGACATGCATGCACATGTCAATGCAAAACTTGGAGCTGTACTTTTCTTAACTTCCAATTTGGATCCCAACATTTTTCTGTTATTTCATTAATGTTGCATGTAAATCTGGTTCTATAATTCTATTTTTACTATTGTAACACTCCTGGAAACAAATTATTCTGGAAAAAAAGAAACTCCTCCAAATACTGATCTGCACAATTTCATTATTTTTTTCCTTCTTCTTTTCCTTTTGTTTATTTTGTCTCCCATTACAGTGTAATGATCTAATTGTATAATGTGCATTCCTTTCGTCCTTTGTGAGCACACAAACTAAATGTGAAACAACCTGAAACAGAATAGCCAATAGTCCCATGTCAGATGAAAAAAAAAAAAAGAAAAAGAAAAAGGTTTGAATTAAACAAATTAATAATTTATACCTATTTCAATAGAATCTTCACTTGGCCTTGAAGTGCAGTTCAGCATAATAAAAGGGATGTGATGTCTCAAGGGAATTTAATCTGATTCTTTTTGAACACTGAAACTATTCTGGATATTTTTAACTGAGGTAGTAGAAGTTTCATTTCAGACTAAACCAGGGAAAGCACTAAATCTGCTTTTCTCCATTAAATTAACAATCCAGAAGGAGGATTTCCAAGACATTCCATCACTATATAAATAGATACAGGAACATGTAAATATATGCATACGTACACACAAATTTAACATATATTGTAAGGTGAGTAACTGAACGACTTTTCAGTATTGTTAGTAGAATATCATTATTCTATCTCAAGTCTTACAAAATATTCAGTAACCATTGTTCTAAAGTGAGGTGTTTGCAATTTAACACTTCTACAAGTACAGTAACTATGCTAAATGCATTTTTTTTCTGAAAATAATAGCCAATTATTTAAATCCTTCATTGAAGGTGACAACTTTTGTGAATCCAGCACTATCATTCAGAAACATCTTTTTAAAGCTATTTAGAATCAGGATCTTCAAAAGTATTTAAGGCTCAACTCTTTTTTCAAGGCCAGACATGTTGCATCAAGTTCAGTTAAAGATCTCAAAAAACATTTAAATACCCACACACAGGTTGGTGTCTGAGCTTTGTAGCAATTAACAAATATCTGATCAATAAGGCTTGATTTACTTGCCACACAAAAATATCTAATGCTGTTTGAGATGCCATGAGGTGTAGCCATCCTGTCTACCACTCCAGAAAGTGATAACTTGGTCATACGAAGAAATAAGATTTTGATAACTAAATTTGGGATTCTACAGTCTGGAACAGCATCTAACCCCTTACAGTTTGGTAGAATTTCACTGGACTATTAGCTTTTCAGCACAATAACCTCAAATAAACTGTTCTGATCTCTGTCAGCTATGTCAGGTTTGCCAAGAGCTAACACCATGTGAATAGACAGTTACCTCAGACTAGTTGACTAATATGCTAGGTTTCATTGCCCTATCTTAGATATTAAAATTGTATACATCTGCATGTGCACTTGTCACAATAGTGTCAATAAATATTTCAAGGTACAATTCATCTTATCAACAGAAGTGTCTGTATTAAGGCCTATGTTTTAGGAGTTTGGGTTTGTTTTTTTTCATTGGAGTACATTAGTATGATGGTCAACTCATTTGTAGACATGTAAGAGATGTTTGATGGATCCTACCTACAGTAATATTTCACTCTTCAGTGATTTATATGTGTGTCTCAGTCCTAATCTTTCTATACTCAAAAAAGCTAGGTGCACAGGTCAACTGTGTGTATGAATGTTCAGTTCAGTTCACCAAAAATTATTTTTAAATAATTGTTTAAAATAACAACTACTGGGAGTTAGCTGAATATGCCTTTAAGCATTGACTACTAAAATCTGTGTTATATGTAGAACCTGGGAGACAAGCACAAAATAAGGAATCATTGGCTATGTTTCGCTCAGTTGACCAGAGGCAGAATTTATGATGTCTGCAACTGCTAAATAAAAAAGAACAGAGGACCTATCTATCTCTGCTCCTCATGCGAGCTGTCACAAAGTGACTTGCAGCTTGGGGATATACCTCTTCAGAACTGACAAGAGAAAACTGGGGAGGAAATTCAGGCCCTTGACACCTCACCATATACACTGCTTTTTGTTATCTAATTTCATGGCAATGTTGTGAATTTCTGCAGCATGCTCTTTCTCTCTCTCTAAAGGTCTGGCCATTAGCTAGACAAGTGTGGATATAAACTAGTTGATAACTGCTTGGCCTCAAGGAGAGAAGTTGGTCTTTGACTCTCTTTTATTAAGCAGTGTAGACAAAGAGCCATTTATGTCTTTAATCCATTGTTTTTTAATATAGACTAGAACATTAGTAAGACAGCAGCTCCTACCAATCTTCTCTATGAACAAAATGTCTCCAGGGAAAAAGACTGAAAAAAATCATTTTTTTTAAGAATTACAGAAGGCTATACTTACAAAATGTTCCTGTAATTGCACAAAACATGATATTTTCATTCTTCTTTCTCTTTTACTGATGATTTTACTTGACAACTTTGCCAGCTTCCAGGGAAATTTTCTCAGCAATTTTCACCAGCTTATTTGTGAGGAGAACCAAAAGGCTGAACAGCAAAATATTTGAATATAAATTACAAGAAACAACCTATTGTTTTTTCAGATCTTCTGTTTAAAATTTGAAATTCAATATTTAAATCCTAATTCTCCAGATCTATTGCAAAGTTGCTTTCTCATAATTGTGAGATGTAACCTAGCTATGACGGTCCAAAGTTACTTCTTTAATAAAATCTTGCTCATTCTTACTATCTTTTGTTTTTTGATACCATAGTTATGGTCATATTTGTGATCTATATTATCCACATCAATGACCTCATGGTCATTAAACTTGTTTAATTTATTAATACAACTAAAAGAAGTGTCGTCTCAGTACTTGCAAAATGCAGTGGGCTCAGTTTCCTGCCGTTTCTTACACTTTCCTTTTGCTGTACTTGATTTCTGCTTTTTGCTAAAAGCTGCTCTTCCATCTGTTCCTACCTAAAAAAATGTAATTTCAGGTATTAAACATCACATATTTTATTAGCTGATGTTATATGACAAGTGCTTAGGTTGGCACATTCTTTAAAACATCAGCAAATGCATTTTTGTAGGAAGGGACTGAGTACTTAAGTAGTGGAAGTAGCAGCTACTGCAATAGGTATTGAAATTATTCAGCAGTCAACAAAAATAAGCGCACATTCTTTGTTGTCTTGGGTTCTGAAGAGCTTCCAGTCATAGCACACACAGAGAGGACAAAGTATAATTTAGGAGAAATAAAGAAAGTGACAATGGCAAAAACTGAATTTGTTTGTTTTCCTACCATGAGACGAATACATGGAGAAAAAAAAAAAACAAAGAACACTGGAGGGAAGTAGAGTGAAGAGACTGACAAAAGAGTGAAGCAAAAATACCAAATCACTACAGCACTAGGAGGCTATGTCTATGCAAAACAGTGGCCTTTCACTGTTGACTTTTCGTGAAATGTTGGGACTTTCTCAAGGGGTACTGTTACCTTTTCTGGTTTAGATTATACTTGGTGATGTAGCAAACCAACAAGTAAACAGTTTCAGTCATTCAGCGTCTTCCACAGGTTATTGACATGTGGCAAAGGGAAAGCCCAGAGTTGATCCCCCTTAAGAGGATCCCTACACTGTCCGGTTGCTAAAGTAGATGACGTTTGCAGGAAATTTGGCCATAAATGAAGTTCAGAAGGGAAGTGTGAATGTAAAGGAAGTGGGAAGTTCCTCAGAAATTATATGGTTAGGGTTATTAATTTTTGTAGATACAGTGTTGCAAAAGAGGATTACCTCTCGAGGTGCTTTATTTCTTTCTAATTTCTGAAGTAAAACCTACCTGGTATGCAAGTAACTTCTATCTTATTCTACCTATAGCTTGAGTATGCTGTCCTCCAGGGCCCACTTTTTCAAAATTATTTGAGAGCTAAAGTCTTAATCTATAAATATTTTGTTCTTTTAAAACTTCTCTAAACTCAGTTCTAGATGGCCGTCTCATGCTATTTGCACAAAGACACTCACAAATTATTTGTTTTAGTAATCACCCATTACCTGATCCAGGTAAAAACTTTCAAATTTGGGTTTATGTAAAATGTAACTAGAAGAAGTAGCATTACTTTCCTTTTGCAGTATCCAGAACACTCACTTAGGTCAAGAAAGACAAGGTACAAGTTCTTTATTTATGTGGTTTTTAAAATGTACTTTCTCTGAAGTCCATAAAGAAAATACTCTTAATACTGCAACTCATTTTTTTCCCCCCATACCATTTGTTTGTTCATACTAGAAAAGTTTTAACTAGGTAAAATATTTCACATTCTTCTCTAAAGGATTTTGTTTTGGAGATATGGCTTAAGTATCTTCAAACAAAGGAAGAACTTCAATATAAATATCCAATATAATTACTGAAACCTCTATCTACTAGGCTATGAGAGCAGAGGAAGTTGTTTACACTGTATTTACATTATTTATTTAATGACTCTGTATTTACATTAGCTAGTTTGTACTTCTTTATTTTATATTTTGTGTGTCTCGTTCTAAGGTATTCACATTTTGTAGAAGACCTGAGTTTGCTGAAGAGAAATCAATGGAGAGAGAGATATTAAAAGTTTGGCTCACTGTTGAAATACCAAATGCACTTAATCTCTAATTCTCAGAAACTGGGTGTGCAGAAGGCACAGGTAAAAGCACCTACTGGTAATGTGACTAATGTAATAATTCATAAAGATTTCATCATACATGCAATACGGTATCATATGTTTCAGCTGCACTTAATTAATATGTACTGCAAATTCATTTTCATTAGCTTTCTTTTCCATTCATCACTGATTTAGCAATGTGCACGTGTGGTGCCTCTGTATAATTACAGGTGTCTGTTTCATTTTTACTAATCAAGGTATAATTAATATCTAATTTTTTTTTCTGTTGGAGAGAGGCATGTTGGTATTTTAAAGAGCAATGTGCAAGCTATGGGATAGTGACAGGATAAATATAAGGAGAGTTCATTTGTGTATGTGCTGAGGAAGATAAATTACAAGCTATGCTGTCCCTTACTACTAACAAAATTGTGCAAAGTTATGCATCAGGAGGCAGCTTCAGAAATAACAGTAACTGAGAGGTAAATATAAACAGGAGGTAGGAAGAAAGACACAAATGGTTCCTCTGTAGGCAGGCACATTAGCAAAATGATACAGAAAAGACGGGGGGAATAATCTGAGGCAAAACATCACATGGGAAACAAAGGAAATGACAATGAAGTTTTACTGAATTTAACTTGCATAGATGTACATCAGAAGTAAAAACAATGAAACTATTTTGAGTGTAAAAGACAGTAAATGGGAGGTGAGTTTGAACAATTATGTGAGAAATTTCTCAAGTCCATGACTGCAAGATACTATGAGCACCAGTTTTGCCTTTTCTGAAAATTTTTCACAACTTCAATGAAGCTCCATTTGAGAATCTACAAACCAGTACAGATTAGGACCTAGAAAACTAGTGTAATAACAAACACTATCCTTGATTCTTTCCCATTAGGAGAGCTCAGCTTAGCTTTTATCCAAGACCTAAACAGACATTTTCAATATAGAATGTAAATTATAATCTTCTGTGATTTAACCACATTTTCCCAGGTGCTAAAACTAAGACTTCCTTCTCACTGTTGAAGGAATCTGAGAGCTGACAGGTACTGCCTTACATCTGGTCATTTCCTTCCATTCACGTTTCTGTACACATGATATGTGATAATTAAAGATGTAGCCTTACATGGTCCTGCTGGACAGTGTGAAACTCCAGTGGCTTCATTGTTCTGCATCCACCAAACTTGAAGATTGTCAGTAGGTTTAATGCTCTGTTAATACAAGAAGCCATACCAAATGTATCTTTCAGAATCCATTTTAAAATCAGTTGGTTGTTTTGCCTGTTACTCCTACTGGAAGGCTAAATCAAAAAACTTTTTTTTAAATTTCTGACTGTTTATAGACATTTGCTTTTTGTGACAGCATTGATTTTAGCTCAAATAGATCTCCTTCTTCCTGCTGTTTACACTTGGTGGGTTTAATATAATTTGTCCTCTCAGACTCAGGTTGCAAGATCTTTTTATCTTTCCTTTTCATGAAAAGTTGTCTGTTCCCTAGGCTAATCATCATAGCCCACCCATTCCAATATGAATTCATCATTCTTCAAGACAGGAGACCAAAACTGCAAGGAGTCGTCCATGAGAAGTCTTGCCATGGTCCAGCATACATGGGCTACAGAGACATCAAGCCCTGAGTCATGCAAAAATACCTTGCCTGCCATACCAAAAGTTTTTATTTACCTTCCTAGTTTATATGGTCATATTCACTCCCTCAAATATAAATATGATTTGAAACTATTTCGTTAACACCATGCTGATTTTGGCTGGGATAGAGTTAATTTTCTTCACAGTAGCTGGTATGGACTTCTCCTGAAAACAATGTTGATAATATAGGGGTGTTTTAGTTATTGCGGAATGGTGCTTACACAGGTTCAAGACCTTTTCTGCTTCTCACACCACCCCACCAGTGAGTAGGCTGGGGGTGCACAAGAAGTTGGGAGGGGACACAGCTTGGACAGCTGACCCCAACTGACCAAAGGGATATTCCATACCCTGTGACATCATGCTCAGCATATAAAGCTGGAAACAGAAGGAAGTGGGGGAGGTTTGGAGTGATGGCGTTTGTCTTCCTTAGTAACTATTATATAGAATCATAGAAGCATAGAATGGTTAGGGTTGGAAAGAACCTTAAAGATCGTGGAGTTCCAACCCCCCTGCCATGGACAGGGACACCTTCCACTAGACCACGTTGCTCAAAGCCTCATCCAGCCTGGCCTTGAACCCCTCCAGGGATGGGGCATCCACAACTTCCCTGGGCAACCTGTTCCAGTGCCTCACCACCCTCACAGTAAAAAATGTCTTCCTAATATCTAATCTCAAGCTACCCTCTTTCAGTTTATAACCGTTACCCCTCATCCTGTCCCTATAGTCTCTGACAAAGAGCGTTTACCCATCACTCCTGTAGGCCCCCTTTAGGTACTGGTAGGCTCCTACAAGGTCTCCCTGGAGCCTTCTTTTCTCCAGGCTGAACAACCCCAACTCTCTCAGCCTGTCCTCATATGGGAGGTGCTCCAGCCCTCTGACCACCTTCATGGCTCTCCTCTAGATTTGTTCAAACAGGTCCATGTCTCTTTTAGGTTGAGGGCCCCAGAGCTGGACGCAGTACTCCAGGTGGTGTCTCACAAGAACAGAGTAGAGGGGGAGAATCACCTCCCTTGACCTGCTGCTAATGCTTCTTTTGATGCAGCCCAGGATCCAACTGACTTTCCAAGCTGCAAATGCACACTGCCAGCTCATGTTGAGCTTCTCATCAACTAAAACCCCCAAGTCCTTCTCCTCAGGGCTGCTCTCAATCCATTTTCCACCCAGCCTGTAGTTCTGCTTGAGATTTCCTTGACCCATGTGCAGGACCTTGCACCTGGCCTTGTTGAATTTCATGTAGTCGGCATGGGCCCACCTTTCTGTCTTGTCCAGGTCCCTCTGGATGGCATCCCTTCTCTCCAGTGTGTCCATCACACCACATAGCTTGGTGTAGTTGGCAAACTTGCTGAGCATGCACTTTCCTTTCCAACCCTAGCCATTCCATGATTCTATGATTCTATGTTAAACAACGCTGGTCCCAGTATTGACACCTGAGGAACACCCCTTATCACTGATCTCCACTTGGACATTGAGCCATTGACCACAACCCATTAGATGTGACCATACAGCCAATTCTTTATCCAGTGAGTGGTCCTTCCATAGAAACCATGTATCTCCAATTTAGAGACAAGGATGTCATGTGGGACAGTATCAAAGGCTTTGTACAAGTCCAGGTAGATTATGCCAGTTGCTCTTCCCTTATGCACCAGCACTGTGGCCCCATCCTAGAAGGTCACGAAATTTGACAGGCATGATTTGCCCATAGAGAAGCCATGTTGGTTGTCACCAATCACCTCTTTGTCTTCCATGTTTCTTAACATAGTTTCCAGGAGGATTTGCTCAATGATCTTTCCAGGCACAGAAGCGAGACTGACCAGCCTGTATTTTCCCGGGTCTTCATTAATTCCTTTTTTAAACATGGAGGTTATGTTTCCCTTTTTCCAGTCAGCAAGAACTTCACCAGAGTGTCATGACATGTGATGGACCCCTGCTTTCCTGAAGATGGCTGAATGCCTGCCTGTCCATTGGAAGCAGTGAATTAATTCCTTGTTTTGCTTTGATTGTGTCTGTAGCTTTTGTTTTACCTATTAAAATATCTTCATGTCAACCCATGAGTTTTCTCACTTTTACCTTTCTGATTCTCTCCCTCATCCCATCGGGTGGCTGAGTGGTGCTCATTGGTGATTGGGGTTAAACCATGAGAAATACACAGATATTTCAACTGCTTATTACTGATTATACCACATGCTCTAGATAATCCGTACATTATGTTCAGTCTTTTTTTTTTTTAAATCTATGGCTTTTTTTTTTCACAAAACTACCAAATAGAACAACTTTGTTTTTCCTCAATATCCATTGCATTTTCTTGCTTACCAAATTTTCCTTCTGTGTTTTAA
>WKFP01013802.1:222229-245907 GCA_011057875.1 Pterocles orientalis | reverse complement strand
ATAGTATGAAAATAAAGAAATCCTTTTTAATGCCTATAACACAAGAAATTAATATCCTATATAAAACAGTTTACTATGTGGTTTAGAAAATGAAAATCAAAATACTTGAATAGCTTTTTTTTTTCCCCATGCACTTTTTTGCACCCATGACAAGAGACAGCAGAAAACAGCTTTCACAAAATGTTCTCTATTTTCTCATTAACACAAACTATTGTGCAGTTATTACACAATTATATCATAATCCACAAATAACTTTTTGATAAGTCCTTTGATATCTCCCCATTGAATCTAATCTTGTTTAGTTGAGTTTGAGCTACATAGGATGCAGAATCTCTAGACAGCAAACTTAAGGGTAAGAGAAACCCCAAGAGAGAAACTTGATTCTTCACATAAGGTCACTGATTTCAAACATAATCCATCTGGTCTTACAATCTGAACTTTAGGCAGTCTGCACATATGAACTCAAAGAATTACATGCAGGTCTATGTAGACTTGAAATCATGTCCCCACAGGCAAAATGGATCTTGCCAATCATGCCATGAAATATCTTGCAAGGAAAAATTTTCTACCCTTCTGTTGGAGTTGAGCTATATCAACCACGAAAGCAAGCTAGTCAGCTAAAGACTAAATCTGTTCAGAAGGTAATGAGTGGGCTATGAGATTCTGCTCTTTCATTTCAGAGTTAGTTTTATTGCTTCTTTTTTTTAAAAATCTATCAATAGACTAATGTAAAATGCAGGTAGAGGAAGCAGAACTATGTCAAAAACCTAAGATCTGCTCCTATTGCTTGTGAGTCAAATTCTCTGTCGCTATCTCCTCATTTCATTCTGAAATTCTGCCTACATTCTGCATTTGTCTATATAATCTCAAGAGGAAAGTTAACATTTGTTATGTCCAAGATGTATTTTATTTAGTTGTACTCTCTTCAGATGTGGGTTTGACTTTTTCTATGCCTGTCTTTCAATACCCAGAAATCAGTACTCATTTATGCAAAAGTTTATTAGTATGCTCACCTTCCTGGACAACATTAGCCAGACCAAAAGCAAAGGGGATAAAGGCACCTCACATTTCTTATCAATTTACTTTGTAGTCAATAGAAGACTCCCAGACATGATTTTTATGACATTCCTCAGCTGTGTAGAGAGAGCTGACCAGTTTTTCTCTCTATGGCAAATTAAAAATCTTAAAGTAGCCTTTTCATTCTACTACTCCTCATTTCTTTCCAGAGAAAAGCCACTTGATCAGCTAGTGAAATGGCTGATGGGGAATCACGCATCAAAACAGTCAGGAGATGCGATTCAGTTGAGAAGTAATGAAGCTCTCTCCATGGCTAAATAATTTTTTGCATCATTACAACTGAACGAGCAATGCTGGAAGGAAAGAGAAGAAAATCCACATAAGGCAGCACCAAGACAAAAAAAAAATCTCAAACTAGTCCCTAAGTTAAGCATATTGTATTATTCTCTGTCAGTCCTCAGTCACCAGACTTATTTAGATCACTTCTTTGGTGGCCGGGCACTTCAAGTTTTAGAGAAAGTAAAATTTCAGTGCAAAAGAATCATAATGGGTGGGACTGTAATACACTCTGAATTTCTGTCCAGTTTGTGGCTTCAACTTTATGTGTTCAGTCTAAGACATAACTTCACCTTCTTCGGGTGACTGCATGCATTTTTCAGTAAATATATGGCTATATGTGAGAAAAAATGCAGAAAACACAGCACAGAGACTTGTGGGCTAAAACTACAGACTGTTTTTCAAGCATGTTCATAACGTTTCCTTTTCTATTATCTGAACTTATTCTGTGGGTTTCCTTGTAGGAATAAGTGAGCAAATCCATTTCTTTCTGTGCACATCCCATTTAAGTTTACAATTAAAGTTAATTCTTTAAGTATATGGCAGTCTTAAGACAAGCTTACAATAGAACTTTAAAATGCTGATTATCAATCATACAGTGAAAAACAATTGGTGTTACTTGGTTATTTTAATAATTTATGTCTGGAAGCAAGTATTTCAAGACTTAAAATATACTATCTTGTACTTCTGAAACAGAACTCTTCCTTATTGGTAGCTATATTTGGTGTTAGAAACTGGATTCCTGAGAAAAAAAATTCCAGGTGCCCTGATGTGCCTGGATGGACATGGCCCATTCAAACTGGCTGTAGTGGACAGTGTGCAGCTGAGCACCTTAGTGAAGATGGTGCTGCCTCAGGGAAAATTTATTTAAGAAACGGCAAAATGCTGCATGGCAGTGAGCGATGAAGAAAAAATGTGAGAGAAGCAGCCCTGTGAGCACCAAGGTGAGAGAAGAAAGAAGGGGAGGATGTACTTCAAGTGCTGGAGCAGAGATTTTTCTGGAGACTGCAGAGGACCCACGCCAAACCGTCTGTATCTTGACCCATGAGCTTTCTCATCCTATTTTCTCCCTCTGTCCTGCTGAGGAGGAGCGAGTGAGCTGCGAGGGAGTTTGACCCTTGAGAAAGGATAACTCACTACAATTCTTCATGTCTGTCTTTTGACACATTGATATAAAATAGGAATAACTGCCATCCCTTATTTTTCTTTTACCCTTTAGTATTAATTCATATAGACATATTTTGGTGTTTCCTTTTATGTTATGCATGTTCACTTTTAAGTTATGATCCTTTTCCAAACTTAATTCTAAATTGCATGTACATACAAATCCTTACAGTGTTAGATAAATGTAAACTGGAAACACTTCAATAGTTTTAGAACAGTTCCTGAAGGATCTGATAACCCTTATGTTTATAGGAAACTGACAGCATGGCACTAATTCTAAAACAAAACATCTTTCCAAGCTTCTCTTTGTATATGAAGATATATTCATCTGAACTTTACAGACTAGAATTACCTTATTGTTTTCAAGTTGGTAATAATTGCACAAAGTATCCCTGACCTGAAAGCTATGCACTAGCTGTACAAACAAAAGTATAATTCGTACTATTCTGAACAATGCACTCAAAGTACATTTGTACCATCATAGTATACTGAAAGGTCTTTCTTATATTTAATTTATATTATAAAATTGTAGACAAAAAAAATGTTTGCCAGAAGGTGAAAAATACTCAAAGTATAAAGAAGGGCTACCAGATTGATCAGGGAGTGGGGAACCTTTCATGCAAAAAAAAATGAGGTTAGGCAAAGTAAGCTGAAAGATAACTTGAACTCTTTAAGGAGACTGCTGTATAAATACTTCAAAGTAAAGCAACAGACACAGGGAAAACTTTTTTTTTTTTTGTTTTTACTACAGAAGACAATTTCTTCATGAGATCAGCCTGAGTGTAGAAAGGTGGAAAACAATAGAACTCATACTAACAGAGTAGTGAGATTCCGGAGTAGCTTTCCACTATAAATAAAATTAAAATAGCATATATAAATAATAATTAGCACATTATCTGGGTGGTATATGAAAAGATTTATATACAAGAAGATGTCTGTTCAAGATAGTAAGCTTGGGATCAGTGGTTCAAACGTTTCTTATTTTTCATCTCCTTATGGGTTCATGAATTATTTTGAAAATCGAGAGTACTTCATGTACTTTAGCACATGTTCAGTCCTAGTGATTATGACACCCAAGAGAAGGGGTTCACAATCTGTCTTTAATTATTTTTTAAAACAGATTATTCCATCTTTAACAAAGGTTGCTCTCCATTCAGAAATCTCAGATTAGTATGCAAATTGTGTTACACTTTTATTTCTTTTTTCTTTAAACCACAATGCCTTAATTTAGCTAAACTTCAAGAAAATAGATTTATTCTCCTGGAAGGAAGATGGATAATTAAATCTTCCACAAAAATGATTAACTCTTATTGAAAAAAAAAATCTAGTGAGAAGCATTTAATTGTAATTGACTGAAAGAGTGCTGCATTGAGAGAATATAGATCAAAACATTTGGCATGCACAACTGAGACAGGCCAAAACAGAAAAATCTAGTACTTAGACAAGAAGCAGACACCCATACAGAATAAGTCACCTATATTCTATTGTGTGTTTTCAAGCACATGACAACAAATGTCACTAAGAATGACACTGCAAAGTCTCCATAACCCTATAATTCCAGTTTCCACATGAAGTGTGTCTTCTGTTACCACTTCCCTTAAAATAGGTCTAAAAACAGGAAAAGAAAAAAACATAAAAATTGTTGTTCTCATGATTTTGCTTATAACTCCTGTTAAAATGCCTTTCTATTTATACGGCATAGTAATAATATACTGAGTCTCCAACTCTCATTGTTATCCCCTTCTTTGCCTTTGCTGTTGGGCAGTGTCAGGCTACTGCTGCTGTGGGAATTATCTTACAAAGGCTGCTTTATTGCTCTTCACTGAGCACCTTCCCACAGGGACCTTTAGTGTCACCTCGGCAATGCAACTAGCTGCCTCCAGTCCAGTGCCTGGAATCCAACATTTATTTTTACCTTTGATTGGATTTCATTTTGTCATGATGTCAGAAAACATTTGCAAAAGCTGGACTTGAATTCTCATTTTAGTAATGATGCATATTCTGACTAGCATCGATTAAATTTTTGGTGATGGAGAAGAAGCAAAGAGAGGGAATTTCTGAAAAAAAAAAAAGAGAGAGAGAGAGAGAGAAATGATGTGTTGTCAAAAAAGCAGTATGTTTACTTTTAAATTCAACATGTATTTAGTTAAAGTAATAGGGTGCAGACTGGTTCTAAATAAGGCAGCTAGTTGTAATGCCCAAGGCAAAAAGCGTATCTGTTCCCTCATTATTGCACGTTGAGAGAGAAGGAGAGCTAAGTAAGAGAAGCATAGAGGGATCCTTTTAAATTTAGTTCCGAGTACAATCTGTATCAATTTCAAACTCTTGAATTTAAACAACAGACATGGGAACCCAGCATCGGATTTAAACCAGGTATTTATTCCATAATACAGATAGTCATGCATATTCTTAGACAAGCTTTTGGGTCAGTTGCAACTAGTCTCTTGATTGTGTCAGAAGGCAGATAAGAGTTTTGATTTTGATTTGGATACTGGTATTCACACAAATCTAAATTTGAATTAAAGATGACAAAATACTTCTATTTATCATGCAAGCTGTTAATTTGAGACTCACTAATGAAAGACGCTTCACTGTAGAGAGAAGCTAGAACTATCTTGCAAGACTGAGTCAGAAGACTTTGTGACCTTGCAATGCTGTTGGTTTTGAGTTTTTCCACCCCCCTTTGGGTTGTTTGTTTGCCGGATTTGGATTAATCTGATTTTGATTTTTTTTTTATGGGATTACATTGCATTGCACAGGATAATCAATGTCTGTACAGGTATTATTCACTCCCAGTGGCCCATAAATCTAGTGACCATTAAAGAAATACTCCATTGCAACATCAACCTCCTCCTGGCATTCTGATGTTTAGAACATGTGAGGCAGCACTGCACTTTTGTGCCTGTTTAGAGATCAGATTTTTTCTTCCTTCATCAGTTTGAGAGCACCTCAATATGGCCATAACTTCAACAAAACTCTAACAGCTGCACAGTCACCTTCCCTATTCCAGTGTTCTTTGTTTCAGAAGGACAAATATGCAAATTTTTCCATAGCTTTTTTGGACCTGCTCCATTCTGCTCTGAATTTAGGGCTTTCCTTACTTTTTCCATAACCTTTACCCACTTTATTTCCAAGTATGTGATACACAGAATCATACAATGTCCTGGTTTTCTTTCCATTCACTACAGCTGAAAAGGGGGCAGGGGGAACGATATTCATTCTTCCACATGTCCAAGTCAAGGCGGAGACAAGTTAAGCATCTTTTTATATTCAGAAGAATACTCCCAGAGCAAGCTCCTACTTCTTCTATACCCCAGGGTAGAATTCATCTCACTTACATTTAAACACCTACTGAATGGAGACTGTGTGTGATTTTGATATGTAGCCTCGTCTTGCAGTTAATGAAGAGGAACAGTGTCGTGGATGAATTCTCTCACACAGTTACAATTTAGTAGCAGTTTGAACTTTATTGATGGTGTGAGGTAAATCACAGGTTCAAAGTACTTTAGTGAAAATATGCTTTCATTAAAATAGTGACTTATTTACAGATTCAAAAATTACAAGGACCACACTAACTTGCAAGGTACTCTAAATGTACATATAAATATATGTACAAGGCATGCCAAACACAAAACAGACACAGATAAACAAATAATCAGCAAAAATATGGATCCAGTAAAACAGTTAAACAGGGGTGCTAGTGTATAAAAGTTTCTTTCTTCTCACCCTATAAAAGGGGTAGATAGAGGAAACTAGCCTATAGTCAAAAGTTCCCCCTTTTGTTCTTGGGTTAGAGTAAATACAATGCCTTAGCACTCCTTAACAGCTGATAGTTAAGCCTTGTGAAGCAGAACTTCACCCATGCCTTTGCTGGCAGATGGAGCTGAGAGGTGTCCTAGCTCAGGAGAGATGCTCGTCACAGCCTATTGTGATCCAGGAGAGCTCAAAGGGTCTCTCCCTTTTGGTCACTATTTAGAGGGTCTGAGATAACTGACTTTTGTCAGGTACTTATCTATTTCAGCCCACCTTGGATGATGTAATATTCTGGTGTGTTACAAAACCACAGTGTATCATCCTCCTTAGGCACATGTCCAAGTGCAGGTGCATGAGGTTGTTGAGAGGTGACTGATTATTTGACAGGAGTACCAGGCACGTGGACGGGTGCTCAATGCTCTGAGCCACCCCTAAGGAGGGGGAGCAAGAATCGGGGACATCAGGGAGGCACCACAATGTTGAGTGCCCAGCTTCACAGTTCTTTTCTGTCTCATCCTGAGTAATGTGTGAACCAGGAGGCAGAGAATCGCACCAGGCATCAAGAGTCCAAGGAATTGGCGGGGGTTCCACCACCACAATCAAGCACTTCATCTTGCAGTTCATCTCATTCAAAAGTACTTGACTAAAACAGGACAGATAAACCATGCCTTAGAGAAATAGCATGGCCAGCAGGACTAGGGAAGTGATTGTGTCCCTGTACTTGGCACTGGTGAGGCCACACCTTGAATACTGTGTTCAGTTTTGGGCCCCTCACCACAAGAAGGACATTGAGGTGATGGAGCAGGTCCAGAGAAGGGCAATGAAGCTGGTGAGGGGTCTGGAGCACAGGTCTTATGAGGAGTGTCTGAGGGAACTGGGGTTGTTTAGTCTAGAGAAGAGGAGGCTGAGAGGAGACCTTATCACTCTCTACAACTACCTGAAAGGAGGTTGTAGTGGGGTGGGTGCTGGCCTCTTCTCTAAAGTAACAAGGAATAGGACAAGAGGAAATGGCCTCAAGTTGCACCACGGGAGGTTTAGGCTAGATATTAGAAAGAATTTCTTTGCTGAAAGAGTGATCAGGCATTGGAACAGGCTGCCCAGGGAAGTGGTGGAGTCACCATCCCTGGAGGTGTTCAAGAAACGTGTAGATGTGGTGCTTAGGGACATGGTTTAGTGAGTTAGGTGGTGTTGGATTGATGGTTTGACTTGATGATCCTTGAGATCTTTTCCAACCTTGATGATCCTATGATTCTACGATTCTATGATACTATTTCTCTGTTTCTTTATTTTTGACTATAAAAAAGTTTAAATTACTATCTCAGATGGTGACTTCTACATCTAAATAATTCCAGTGTTACAGCATATGAAATCACCTTCATTCTTTTGATCATGCTTTTCTTCACTGAAGCCAAGTGGAAATTTGTCTTAATTTGTCAAATGTATAAATATTGTATCATTTTGTTTAAGTGAGACATAGTTCACGTGCCTTTCATAATGAAATGGTACTTACATAGTAATGGGATTTTGTTAAGCACATAGTTATTGGCCATTTATTTTAATGTTTGATAAAAACAATATATTGACTATTTTTTTCTGTTAGTGCAACACTACAGCAACATAGCCTTACTCTGTAAGTTTTAGAATTTTTCACTCTATTTGTGCCAGACTAGTTGAACAGTCTACAGAAATGTCTATCATTCTGTTTTAGCACAAATAAAAATGTCCATCTTTTCTATTTAGCCTGAAAAGTGTTGCTGTGGAGTTATAGTACAGTATAAAAAAGGGAGTAATTTACAGAGGTGTTTTGTTCCTGTATGGAAAAGAACACGTCAGTTCAGCCCCTGATATGTAAAGGTCTAAAAGGTCATGTCTTTCCTTACACATTCAAGTTCTTCATAAAGCTAACTTTTTTATGTATTCCATTAGGTTTTTATTATCAAAGGCCTGCAGGTATTTTGGTGCATTCAACAAAAGATCTATTTAGCAGGCACAGTGGCTGCAAACACTAGGAGAGATTGAGAACAAAATCACTGAAGATGTGCTTCAATGCATCCCTTTGCTTCAATATATTCAGTGCCTAACTGCGTGTATTTTGTTTTTTCAATCCACAGAAGTCTTAACACCTGATGGATCTTCCATGTCACATGGAAACCTTACATCGGCTTGTTGTACAATTTTGTTTACATACTAATGCATTAATTTATTTTACATTAACCTCAGCAATAGCCAAAATGTGATTACTCATTTCCATTAAGTCAAACCACCTTGTTACTAAAGAAGTCTAATGATACTGACTTATTTTATGTGATTTATTAATGAGCTATTTATAGCACAAGGGGTGTTCTTAGGAGAAGTTTTCCCAGCTGGGTCAGCCTCATAGAATATAATGTTTCTGAATTACTCAACAAACAGTCTAACTTTTCAGAGCAGCATTATCAAGTTCCATATTTATGCAGAATTTCAAGGTATCTAAACTCACCATTTCCCTCCCTTATTGCTTTCCAGAACCCGTCAAATAAATTTAGTATACATGAGGAGCACATATTATGCAAGCATTCCATAAAGACCAATACCTGAAACATGCCTATTTAGAGCCGTCTCTTCCTCTCAGGCTCATATTAATCTGCTTATTACAGTGAAGTTCTTTCTAATAAACTCCTGAGAAGAATCAAAACCTCAACGTACACATTAAAAAAGGAATGAACTATTAATGAATAATCTACAATCTGATTAAGCACTGGCTATTAACTTCGTTGCAAAATCATGGGATACACTCACTTATATGATGCGTTCACAGAAAAAAAATAATAGCCAATACAGATTTGCAGTGAAAAATAAGTGATACAGGGCTGCGAAGATAATGTGAAAAATGACAAATTATTATTTATTTAAAATATAATTCTGTCAACTTTAAAACAACTTTTATAGATACAGGTAACATGTATTAGAACATTAGTTCTATCCTCTACTGAGTTTCTCTTTGTCAACTTTATTGAAACTTTAGATATAAGTGATAGGACTTCATATATCTAATGGCTAAATGACTGGATAACAAAAAATTAGTTTGATCTTTCTAATAACAGACACCTTTCCTGCAACAAATGTAACAGGTCTTTGTTTGAAACTGAGAATAGCTACTGGACATGGAGCTTACGCCGTTTCCTTACAATCTGCTATAGTGACTAATTAGCCAGTTTAAAAATCTACAGCTATTACAGTTCATTTTCTTTTCTTTTATTTTTTCGTGCTTCAGCTGTCAACACTGGTTCTAGTTATGCTTCCTCCCCTACATTAAAGTCTTCTTGAGTTACATACCATCCTTCTCAAATAATATGCTTAGGTCATAATTTCATATTCTTTTAAAATAATGTATATATTTATATCACATATATATCACACAGATATAATCATATGTATTTTTGCTGTTTCCAGCACCAGCATTTTAAAAGCTTGTCTAGATTACCTTAACAGTTGAACAAGGAAGTTAGCAATCCCTGTGGAAACAACAGTGATTAAATTATGATATAGAACAATAAAGGAAAACTCTCTTGGCTCTCAAGAAACTGAATTTGGGCTTTTAAGTTGTTTGATCAGACTTCTCCTCCAAAACGTTTTTTTTGGGTTTTTTTTTAAATAAATTCTTTCTTTTATACTTTTTAGTAAAAGAAGGAAGGGATCTTATTATCAAATTATTTCGTTTGTAAATGTTTTATGGTGTTTAGAAGGTCATATATTTCTATCTGAATCTTGAGACCTATTTTATCTGTTTAATTGGATTATGTTTCCTAGAAGTACTATTGATCTTGACGGACCTTAAGAGGAGATTATTCTAAATGCTTATGTGGAAAATTTGTGCAAACAAAAGTTTGGAAGACAAGGGGCTTGATTCAAATGATCACACAGAGGTGTTCAAAGCTTTTGAAGATGCTGACCTTCCTCTGCTACTCCAGATTAGTATCCTTTCGATTTTGTGCGGTATCCCCTAATCCCACACTGATATCTCAGATTCATCTAAAATTGATTACATATGTGGGTAACAAAAATGTTGAACTTCTAGATGATTACTGATTGATAAGAAGATTCCAAATACCTTTGATACATATTGAAGTATTTTGTATTTAATAGATTAGAAATCTTAGAAAGTAAGATGAGACTCTAAATGTGAATATGACACCATTCTAATATGAAGAAAAACATTGCTTAGAGTAGTTATTAATATACTACATCCTCTCACATTCTGACATTAACCACTGGAAAAACTACTGTACATTTCTGTGCATTGAAACTGAGTACGCAGACTAGTAACAATAAAAAACACATCAGAAACTCACCTTTGTATGCTGTCATTTGCTGTTTGTGTTTATGATAATAGCTTTTAATTATGCTTCAAGATATTTCACATGAAGAGTCAAGCACTAGTAATAAGAAGCCTTGCTTGCTGTGTTTGTTATTAATTTTTTGCTTATTTGAAAGGTGACATTATGCAGGTTTGTCAGATTTTAAAAGTACCTGAAGGAGGCCTACAGGAGAGATGGGGAAACAGTCTTTATCAGAGACTGTAGTGACAGGACGAGGGGTAACGGTTATAAGATGAAAGAGAACAGATTCATATTAGATGTTAGGAAGAAATTTTTCACTGTGAGGGTGGTGAGACACTGGAACAGGTTTCCCAGGGAAGCTGTGAATGCCCCATCCCTGGAGGTGTTCAAGGCCAGGCTGGATGAGGCTTTGAGCAACCTGGTCTAGTAGAAGGTGTCCCTGGCGGTGGCAGGGGGGTTGGAACTCGATGATCTTGAAGGTCCTTTCCAACCCCAACCGTTCTATGATTCTATGATTCTATAAAATAAGTTTGTTTGTTTTCAACATGATAATGGAATCGTCCATTATATATAGAATTTCAGAAAACTAAATGATTCTTCCGAGAAGAAACACATAAGGATCCAATATATAGATACAGTACAGTGTAAAATACACCAGATTTTCCCATTCCCTATTATGAGTGTGCGTAAATGGTGCAAAAGAATAGGAATTAAGATCTGAATAATTTGGAATGTTTTGTATAAAAGGTTTCGTTCTAATCTTTCACTGCCGTCTGTCTAATTGAGTGCAGATCTTGACAGTGGCTTAATGCGAATGTTGTGAATGTTGCTACTGTTCATTTGACAGACTAAGAATGAAGAAGCTACTGTAATTTTGTGATTGGCTTATATGCACAACTATATTTGTATGTATGCATATATACATACATATGGGTGAGAAGAGGAAGGAAGGAGAATCTTACTCTCTTTCCAATGGTCTCTGTCTATGTTTACTCAGAGTAAAAATCCAAATCACTTCCATGAATGTTGGATTAGGGTTCTAGCTTAACTTTCATGGCTACACAGGAAGCCTATATAATAATAGGGAAATTAGTGTGGGACTTCTTAAACTGAATATTGTTAATGTTGTTCAGTGCTGCAATTTAGAAAAAGGATGACAGAAATCAAATTCAAGTTAGAATTCCACTAAGGCAAAAAAAGAATATTGGTTTAGTAACTAAAATAAAATACTACATTTCTGCTTTTTCAGGTTTTTGTAAAATTATAAATGTAAAAGGGTAACAAACTTTTTTTTCCTTTGGTTTATGTTATACAGAAAGGTGAGGAAGTTACCTAGTCACACGGAGAAATACATTGCTATTAAAATATGAACATTGAATAGGTTTGTAAATTTTTTCTTGTGGCTGATATAAAGTTTTATTTTATACAAAATCTTTTACTCTGACAAATAACCCCCCCCCCAAAACCCCACGAACCCAAGAAAAAATATGAAGGTGCTTAAAAAAAGAAAAAGAAAAACATTGTCTGAAGCAGATGACGAGTACCAACATTAAAAGGTCATGTAAAACTACTGAGAATTCATCAAATCTCATTTAGCAGAAAAGCTCATAAGAAATAAAACATTTTTCAATTCACCTTCTAGCTTCCTAAGCAGTGGAAGGACTGACTGTGTGAAACTCAAGTGTTCCAAAAGCTGTTGCTTTATTTTTTTAAGGCTAATTAGTTTTTCCAAAACTACGTTTATTCTGCTTTTCAGTTCAGTTGTCTTGAAAGAATATTGAACACAACATCCAATAACCCAACACTCTCCTCAACAAAATGTGTTTCTCAAGTCCAAGGTTCAAATAGAGTGTAAAAGTCAAACTTCCCAAATTCAACCCTATAAAACTCCTTTGCCACATTATATTGATCCTGTTTCCAACCACAATAATTAAAACTCAAAAAGCACATGTAGGCATCCTAAAGAAGCATAAAACAGATATAACAAAAAGTCTTTTTTCAGTTTTCCAGCAGTCTTGGACAAAGAATTTGTTGAAGAGCAGACACTTGAGTTGTGTTTTGGGTTTTTTTTAAAAAGGAAAACAGGAATATACAATTTCAGCTTGAATATATATGTACTTGTAAACTAAACAATTTTCTGCAATTTCATTGAAGCAGAGTTTCAAATAAGCATAATTTTAACTTCCATAAATCATGAGTCTATAATGGGAAAAAAGATTCCAGCCCTCTGACTACCTTAGTGGCTCTCCTCTGGATTTGTTCTAACAGGTCCATGTCTTTTTTAGGTTGAGAGCCCCAGAGCTGGACACAGTACTCTAGGTGGGGTCTCAAAAAAACAGAGTAGAGGGGGAGAATCACCTCCCTCAACCTGCTGGTCACACTTTTTTTGATGAAGCCCTGGAAACAGTTGGCTTTCTGGGCTGCAAGCACACATTGCTGGGTCGTGTTTGGATTCTCATCTACCAATACTCATAAGCCTTTCTCCTCAGAGCTGCTCTCTATCCATTCTCTGCCCAGCCTGTATTTGTACTTGGGATTGCCTTGACCCATGTGTAGGACCTTGCACTTGGTCTTGCTGAACTTCATAAGGTTTGTACTGGCCCACCTTTCTGGCCTGTCCATGTCCCTCTGAATGGCATCCCTTCCCTCTAGCATGTCAACTGCACCACAAAGCTTGGTGTAGTTGGCAAACTTGCTTAGGTTGCACTCAGTCCCTCTGTCCATGTCACCAACAAAGACCTTAAAAAACACCAGTCCCAATAACAGCTGCTGAGGAACACCACTTGTCACTGGTCTCTACTTGGACATTGAGCCGTTGACCACAACACTTTAGGTGTAACCATCCAGCCAATTCCTTATCCAGTGAGTGGTCCTTTCGTTGAAACCGTGTCTCTCCAATTTAGAGACAAGGATGTGCTGTGGGACAGTGTCAAAGGCTTTGCACAAGTCCAGGTAGATGATGTCAGTTGCACTTCCTTTATACACTAATGCTGTAATGACATCATAAAAAGCCACCAAATTTGTCAGGCATGATTTGCCCTTAGTGAAACCACACTGGCTGTCACAAATCATCTCCTTGTTTTCCATGTGCTTTAGTATAGTTTCCAAGAGAATTTGCTCCCTCATAATGGGGGTTATGTTTCCCCTTTTCTGGTCAGTGAACTTCACCAGACTGCCATGACTTCTCAAATATGATTGATAGTGGCTTAGCAACTTATCTGCCAGTTCCCTTAGGACCTGCAGATTCATCTCATCAGGTCCTGTGGACTTGTGCACCTTCAGGTTCCTTAGGTGGTCTCAAACCTAAAGTTCACCTACAGTTCTTCATTCTCCTGTTCCCTGCCTTTGTCTGAGACTTGAGCAGTGCGGATTGAGCACTTCCCAGTGAAGACCAAGGAAAAAAAGTCATTCAGTATCTCAGCCTTCTCCATATCCTGGGTAACCAGGTCTCCCATTTCCTCCCAGAAAGGACTCTCTTCCTTTTATCACTGATATGTCTGTAGGTGTTCTTACTTTTGCCCTTGATGTCTCTGGCCAGATTTAATTCTGTCAGGGCTTTAGCTTTCCTCGCCTGGTCCCTGGCTGCTCAGACATTTTTTCTGCATTCTCCCCAGGCTACCTGCCCTTGCTTCCACCCTCTGTAGTCTTCATTTTTGCATTTGCACTTGTGCAGGATTTCCTTGTTCATCCATGCAGGCCTCCTGGCATTTTTGCCTGACTTCCTCTTTGTTGGGACGCATTACTCCTGAGGTTTGAGAAGGTGAAACTTTGAATATTAAGCATCTTTCTTGGGCTGCTCTTCCTTGCAGGGCTTTATCCCATGGTACTCTATCAAGCAAATCCCTGAAGAGATCAAAATCTACTCTCCAGAAGTCCGGTGTAGTCAGTTTTCTGTGCACTCTCCTCACTGCCCTTGAGCTTCTCCACATTCTCCACCAGGCCCTCCTTGTTTGTGAGAACAAGGTCCAGCATAGCACCTCTCTTCATTGACTCTTCTATCACCTGGAAAAGGAAGTTATCATCAACACATTCCAGGAACCTCCTGCCTTGCCTATGTCCTGCGGTATTGTCCCTCCAACAGATATCAGGGTGGTTCAAGTGCCCCATGAGGACCAGGGCATGTGAACATGAGGTTGCTCCTAGCTTTCTATAGAGGCCCTCATTCACTTGATCTTCCTGGTCATGTGGCCTGTAGCAGTCCCCCACTATAATGTCACCAGTCCCTGCCCTCCCTTTAATCCTGACCCATAAGCTCTCGGTTGGCTCCTCACCCATCCCCAGGCAGAGCTCCATGATGGTCTTTGACATAGAGGGTGATGCCCTCTCCTCCCCTGCCTGTCCTTCTTAATGAGCCTGTGTCTTTCTATGTCAACACTCCAGTCATAGGATCCATCCCACCATGTCTTTGTGATGTCAATAAGATCATAGCCCTGCAGGTGTGAGCAAATCTCTAACTCTTTTTGTTTGTTGCCCATGCTATGTGTGTTTCTGTAGAGATACTTTTTTTTTTTTTTTTAAATACGGATCACTTTATAGTCATAGCATGTTTAGTATCCAGGAAAATAGGTTTTCCATTATTTGTTCATTGTTGAAAAAAAATAGGACTAGACACTCTCTTAATGAATCAGAAGATGTAATCAAAAGTCATTATTAAATGTGAATAAAACGTGATGTGGACAATTAAAGAATTATCTTGATAACTGTTACAAAAAAAGAAGTTGAAAATTGCAATCTGGTCTGAAAACAAAATAGATGTAGGATCTTGACTAAAACTCTTTCTAGGGGCCACCTTTGCTGGGGAGTGGAAGTTAGGTCTATATGTTAAGAGGATCTATTTAGATTGTAAACAAAACTGAGAAGCAAATTATATGGACTAGATGCTAGATTTTATTAGTATTATTTTGCAGAAGATATGAAAATTCAAACCTGATGCAACAGAAGACAAATTAATACATAGAAGTGAGAACATTTCCCTAATGGACTGAATAAATAACACAAGAATTTTCCCAGGGAAAGAGGTGGCTGAAAGATGTGTGATACAATTACCAACTCTCTTTACAAAAACTATGGTCATCCAAAATAATGTATCCAATTGCAGATTTAAAAAAGATAAAGAGAATTAGTCCCTTTCCAATGGGTAACTCTTACTGCAGGTTACTGAAAATGAAAAAAAATTTATCTGTTTTCAAAAAAGGAACTAGAAAAGTTCATAGAATCTGAATAACTCCAGGAAGTTTATTAATTACATAGAAACCGCATTAAGAGGACCTTGGAGAATTTTCTGAACATTGTCATTACATACTTGCCCTGTTCTTACATAGGTGTAGATGTGGCTGTTAGGGACATGGTTTAATAGTGGACTTGGTAGTGTTAGGTCAGTGGTTGGACTCAGTGATTTTGAAGGTCTTTTCCAACCTAAATGATTCTAAGCTTCTATGATTCTTCCACAAACAGCCACTTTTGGTGACTGTAAGAAACAGGATATAAAGATACTTGGGCTTTCTCTTTAATGTGGTTTAGTTGTAGTGTCAGCAGCAGTGTTAGAAGCAGTGGCAAAGCAAAGACCATCTATTACTCATTTTCCAACTCATATTGGATTAGTACAGTCGGTTAGTGCTGTGAAGATGTAATCAAGGCCATTGTTTGGGGAAGTGTTGTTCTGCAGGCTTCACCCATGATGCTAATTCAACTTGAATTCATTCAGACTTTCAAAATTATCATACGAGAAGATAAACTAAAATAATGACTACGACTTTATGTCAAAGTTTAATCAATTTATGAAAAAGTTTGTAAAATTCACTATATTCATTGATTCAGGGTGTTCTTTATAACCATATATTCCTGACATTTCAATTTTGAAAATAAGGCTTTCAAATTATATCTTTTAATTATTTTGCTTTTATTATGTTATAAAACACATATATTGAGAAATGGATTAGTGAGAGCTATAGAACTTGTAGTACTCCATAGTATGGTCAATCCTATACTCTCATTATTCAGATATATATATTAAAGAGAGCTCTACCACACATAAATATTACCACTAGGAGCTAAAGAGAATTTAACCTTCAAAACATACAGTGGTGACACTCTAAATTCTGTGATGCAGTCTACACTCTAGACTGTCCCCTTTTTGTTCTGCCTTTACTTTGTAGTATCCCAGTGTCAGGATTTCATCTCATAACAACCATACCCAGTCAGTTAGTTGGGACAATATTTTATGTTGTTAAGAAGTACAGGAAATCTCCAGTGCAAAACTCCCAGTAGAGGCATATAAAGTTCATCCATATAGCACTGAGAAATCATAGTTCTGACAAAACTGAAATAATGTATTTGTATATATTATACTAATTATAATTAACTCCATAATTCAAATTGTCTAATTTTGATTTTTTAGTAAACCAGAAAAATATTTAATCAAGTGATTAATGTCTCTTTAACCAAGTTTTTTTATTAAGTTAAAAACTTAATCTGATTTTATTTATTACCTGGGCTTCTGGCAGTTTATTTGTTTGAATAATGATGAGTGCCTAAACCACCAAGCACTAAGTAATAACCATAGCATAGATGTACTCTATATCTAATTATCCCAATAAGCTTTTCAAGATATTCCCCCAGGTATATTTCTGGAGTTGTCTGATTGTTTTTGGTCAAGTACTCAGTATTTCAGTCATATATGCCCTCCACTATTTATGCCTGTTACCTCTGTTCTGCTCTCACAGAGATTAACAGATTCCCATGACTTCTACTTAATGTGCCAACTTCTAATTGCTGCATGCTGAGAAGGTAGATATAACAACCACTTCTCATACAGTTCAATTGCTTCTCTCCACTGAGTTGCCCATGTCCATTTTGCCCATGACTGTGTTCAAGCATGCTCTCAAGTTACCCTCAGTTTGCAACTAGTAATAATATTGACACAATAAAACCAGGAACTTTTCATCTGACATTTTTTCATAATTCTAGGAAATTAATTCAGAAAGGTTTATTAACACTGAGAAAGAGCATTCTCTTATGAGAGACAAATGTATCTATATTAAGTTTTTCATAAAATGGCCTAGTTCTTCATTCACACCCAGATATTTATTATGTTGAATTAAGTAACAATGGAAGTATTCAAAGAGGTGTAATGGTAAAAGGTATTAAAAACCCAAACTGAACAAAGGTAAAGAGGTTTTGCTTTGGTTTGGTTTGGTTTTTTTCCCAAAACCAAACTAGATTGTCTTCAGTAAAAAATGCAGCTTTTTCCTCTGAAGATGGAAGCTGACAATACTAAGTTCCTCAGTAAATCATTACAAATATTTTAAAAAAAATCTAATTCATATAATAACTCTTACTGTAAATAGTCCAATGCATCAAGCATTGCTATTTTAAGTGTAAATAAAATATAAACTTTTTTCCATGAATTTCTAGAGATCAATGTAGTATGCATGGAATCTACATATATGCAAAATGAAGCACCTGCTTTTTAACATTTAAATCAAGAAAGTGACATTTCATATAGTAAAGATCCTCTAAAAGAAAATGTAACTCAGGGAAAAGGAACTATTAAGCTTTTCTTGTTCTCGCTTGTGTCGTACATATATGCATACTTACTGCATTTCATTAAGAGGGCATTCGTATCGTACACTGTTTTGACATTCCAGTCCCAAACTACTTGCTTTTTTTCTAACTCTGACACTACAGTGAGAAATTTGCGCTCATTCTCTTGTCCAAGATGGGCCATTTCAAGTTGAAACAAGAGAGTAGTTGTAACTGTATGTCATAATAAAAAATAGGTAATAAGTCTACCCCTTCCAAAAGCTATATACCACACCTGAACTCCTCAATTTTACCACATTTCCTGGGGCTTTTTATTTGACATTTTTGTAGGGGTAGGTGGGGTTTTTTCTTGTTTGTTTTTTTTTTTTTTTTCCCAAACTATATTTCCTGTGGAGTTTTGTAAATAACAGTACAGGAATAAAAGTAATAATAGTAATAATAACTATAAAATTATTCTGAGACCTTTCTCAAATAGTTTCTAATGTTGTACCCAATTTGAAAGAAAACAGAACATTCCAGAATAAGTCAATATTTCAGAGCTTAGTGCTTTCAATTCAGTATTTTCCTATAGAAAATTATTTTGTGGTGGTCCATCACAAAACTGGAAATCCATGTTTTCTTTCACAATGGCATTTTTTCCAACAAAACTTTAATTGAAGATGTTATGTTTTCCTAGGGTATGAAATGAAATAAATTCATTTAATTAGAAATCAGATGTTTAACATACTTCCTTGCATCATCCTTTCTCTCTCTCCCCACCTCCCTCTCTCTTTCACAGAATCACAGAATCACAGAATGTTAGGGATTGGAAGGGACCTCAAAAGATCATCTAGTCCAATCCCCCTGCCGGAGCAGGAACACCTAAATCAGATCACCCAGGAACGCATCCAGGCGGGCTTTGAATGTCTCCAGAAAAGGAGACTCCACAACCTCTCTGGACAGCCTGTTCCAGTTTCCCCCAAGCTACCTGAGATACTGTTCAGTCTCTGAAAAAAAAAAAAAATTCCCTAAGCAAAACAAACACATTAAACAGTATAGAATCCATATGGAAAGTGTGTTACTTGTTCTAATGATATATAAATATTTATGTAGGTTATTTTCCTGGTTATTGAGTACACACCTTTGATCACATTAGTAGTCTCAGGAAATAAAAAAAATGCTGTTATATTATAATCTAATTTTAGCAATTAATTACATGTGACAACTGTATGAATAGGTTATTAAACTAATTTTTAAGTGTGTGCAATGAAAAATAAGAAAAAGCTTATGTGGTTGTTGAAATAGTGTGTGGTTATTGACATAAAAATTATTAATAGTTTTAAAATAACACCATACAATCTAACTTTTTTCTACTTTATTAATGCTACAATCATATATGTAACATACCTGTTTCTCTCACCCAACCTAATCACACGGTCACTCAATTTTTGGTTCACAAATAGCTGGTGTAATACACATATATGTCTTTATACGTATATGTGTATTTATATAAATGATAAAATTTTATCAAATTATTACACATAGATTTGGTATAATATATAAATGTATGAAATATAAATATGTAGAATTTGTTTTTAAGTTAAATTTAAACTAACACTTCTTACAAATATTTAACGTACCCACGTAGTGAAATAGACAATAAGAAAATAAGGATAGACAATGAAAATACAGGAAGACTTTTCACACTAAAGTGAAGTTTGATTTTAGCTAATATTTACTTCCAAATATAGGGAATAGCTTGATTCCATTCTAGAATAGATGGCATGTTTATCTTACCTTGTGCCCTCCTGCTCCCCAGTTGTCTTTGATTTACCATATTGTGACCTTTATAATAGCTTTATAGAGGATCAATCAGGGCAAGACAGAACTGTAATACAAAGAAGTATTCATTATTTTATATTGGCTCAAACTAGTAGACATGACAAGTAAAACACAGGTGATTGATTTCCTGACCTTTGAAGTGTTTTATATGTAAAGTTCATAAGTTCCAGCCATACAAAATATTTAATGTTAAAAACGAATTTTAATGTCTAACTATGTTGTATGCTGCCAGTGGAACGTTTTCTGACAGCAAAATCTACTATTTCATCTCTTTGCAACAACTCTTTTCATTAAATTCTCTGATACCTTCCCTGTTCTTTAAAGTACAGTATGAATATCCGAATAATAAGACCTCTTTTAATAGTTATTAATTTTATGTAACTCTGTACTGAACTGGAATCAAGCCAAAATCAAGTTCAGGAATTTTTCAGAGGCTAACTTTCCAAACACCTACATAAACTACTAATGTGTCTTTGGGACTAAACGCAAAATGACAGCACTAAAAACTGTGTGGGAGCAGGAAAAATAGGTTTTCCTGTTTTGACAAAAATCAGAAGCCTTTTCAGAAAGAAATCCATCATCTAAGTAACATAAAGAATTCCTTGAATCTCTATACATTTGTTCACTACAGAAAGTAAGTTTTGAGCACTCACTCATGACTTGTTTATAGGAGACTTACCTAAGATTTTCTAGAGGCCACCATGGTTTGAAGTATATAAAGTGCTGGTGATCAGTTTTGAGATGTGAATCAAGGGATCTAATTCTCAATTAAAAATAGAAAGGTACTGACCGTCTTAAAATCAAAGGTATTTATAGTGTCCTGTCAGATGCTCTCAAGTTCAGGAGACAAATAAGTATCTTCTGTTTGAAGATATCAGTTCTAAGAATGACATCAACCTAAAACCACAAGTGGAAGCAACTGTTAAACTATTTTAAGTCTAGATTTCAGTGTTCTTTGTCTGTACTTCTTTTACTCACTTTTGTATCCCATGAATCTTAACTTCCATGATGTTTAGTGCTTTGAAAATCTGTAATTGACCCAACATGCAGCTACCTTGATTCTGCTTAGAGACCAGAATATGGATCTTATGATCAAGCAAATAGAATCATAGAATCATAGAATCATAGAATGGTTTGGGTTAGAAAGGACCTTAAAGATCATCAAGTTCCAACCCCCCTGCCATGGGCAGGGACACCCTCCACTAGACCAGGTTGCTCAAAACCTCATCCAGCCTGGCCTTAAACACCTCCAGGGATGGGGCATCCACAATTTCCCTGGGCAACCTGTTCCAGTGTCTCACCACCCTCACAGTGAAAAATTTCTTCCTAATGTCTAGTCTAAATTTACCCTCTTTCAGCTTATACCCGTTACCCCTTGTCCTATCACTACACTCCTTGATAAAGAGTGCCTCTCCATCTCTCCTTTTAGGCCCCCTTCAGGTACTGGAAGGCTGCTATTAAGTCTCCTCGGAGCCTTCTTTTCTCCAGGCTGAACAGGTGATCACCATAAATATCTGGGAGATTGGATTTATGTGAATTTCCTGAACTTTCTTATCATTGCTTTGTATGAATATTCTCATTTGTAACAAAGATATATTACAGTGTCATGCAATAAGGGGTAGCCATACTGCATAATTATACAAAAGAAACACATAGTTAGCAGTTCTGATATTTAGGTGGTGACTAATTCTTAAATCATAAATGCTAGAAATTATGTTAAATTTATTGGTAAAGTGCCCCTTCCTAGGAGTAATTGACATGTCCTCCTCCTACAGAGCAGTGAAAAAATATACAAATAGCACATGAAGCCTAACAGCTCCTGCCCTCATCTTGCTGGAGGACTAGATGCAGAAAAATAAAGCACTGCAGGAAAAAAAGGTGAAATTAGCATGATTTACTTCTTTCTGCATCTCTAGCAACTTACTTCCTTCAGTGCTTTCTCTTTTTTCCCCAGTGTTCCTCATTTGAAGCATGGTCTAGTGAAAAAAAAACAAAATCAATAATTCCTTTCTTGAAGTCTGGCAGGATTTGGTCAGAAGAATTACCATTTTAATTATTATTCCTTTAGAAGTGGAGAAGACATAGGAATTTCTTACTTCGACACACATTTTCTATTCCCTGTTTGGAAAAACAAGACCTCTTGGAATTCCCTTTATACAACTATGAAGGTGTCCTGTACAAGTTATCTTGTCCTGGTCTCTTTCAAGAAATCTTCACTCTCCTCATAGACATATTTTCAAAGAAGAGTGTGTAGGTGATATACTTGTACATTATCAGATCTTCTAACAGGATGTTGAGTTAACTGACTATCCCTTATCATCGTTAACTGAGTATTATTGCTATCTATAACTTTTACATCCTACAAATAAGACTAATGACAGCAATTTTGTTTCTAGAAGAGTTAAGTTGAAAGATGATAACGTAGTTGAAGGTAGTTTTGGTTCCAGATTAATAGAAGATCAGATTCCCCAACTGTAAACATCTGAACAATGCAAGCCTTACAGTTACCCATAGTTTTCTTGGCATCTCAGTCTCTGTTAAATTAAACTCTTTAGTCAGTCCACACTTGACTGTAGACTACAGGAAAGGATTCTTCAATTTTATCTTGTTTTAAAGAAATATCATGAAAATCACATTGAAAATCACTGTCATTAGTACACACAAATCTTTAGCACCTCTAAAAGTAGGTGGTAGTGAAAAATGCGTAAGAGGACTGATTGAGGAAAAGCTTATTAAAAAAAACAGAAAAATAACAAAAAAATTATAAAGCATCATATCTGCTTTTAAAAGATCTAAGTCTTCAGAAGGATATGAAATCTTGTTCATATTCAAACATTCAAGTTTGCTATCATGTAATTGATACCTCTGCAAATATGATGAGGTTTCATCAAAGAACATGGGAAATAGTCATAGAAGAATGGTTAAGACCTTCAGTGTTTCCTCCACTGCCACTAGTATTCAAAAACCAAGATCAGCTTGACACTGCAAATAATTTTCAAATATAAGATTCAAATTATGCTAATAATAAACTTTAATTTTACATTTATACATCTATGCTTTTATAGATGTAACACGTGCTTCCTCTTTGCCCATAATACAATATCTTGGGCAGAACAACTCCAAGGAATAATTTTTTATTGTTTTTTCTGAAATACTTAGAGAAGCAGCCCAGTTTCAAGAAATTATATGGTTGCACTTGTTCACTTTGTTAGTCCTGTTCAACGTAATGTTTTCAGAAAAATAAGAATTGACTCAGACATTTGTTTCACCACCTCATCAGAAGAAATCTGCATCATGCTTCATGGGCTTTAAAAGAAAGGTTGAAAATTTATGACATACAAGCATATGTCATGTGTAATACATGAGGTTCTCCTCCCCCTCTACTCTGCCCTGGTGAGACCGCATCTGGAATATTGCGTCCAGTTCTGGGTCCCTCAGTTCAAGAAGGACAGGGAACTGCTGGAAAGAGTCCAGCACAGAGCCACAAAGATGATTAAGCGAATGGAGCATCTCCCTTATGAGGAAAGGCTGAGGGAGCTGGGTCTCTTTACCTTGGAAAAGAGGAGACTGAGGGGTGACCTAATCAATGTTTATAAATATGTAAAGGGTGAGTGTCAGGAGGATGGAGCCAGGCTCTTCTCTGTGACATGCAGTGATAGGACAAGGGGCAATGGGTTCAAGCTGGAACATAGGAGGTTCCACTTGAATATGAGAAAAAACTTCTTT
>WKFP01013802.1:192937-221409 GCA_011057875.1 Pterocles orientalis | reverse complement strand
TTCTTTCATTAACTGGTTGGGGGTGTGTGTGTGTTTGGTTTTTTTCTTTTTCTCTGCTTTTAGCAAGATACTATCTTTCTCAGTGTCTGTGTCTATCTAGAAGCTATCACCCTGACATATGAGTGCACTAGAATAATAAGGAACACCTGATTTATAGCACAGTGTGAATATCAACAACTTTAAAAATTCATTTTAAGAACTGAATTTATCCTCAACATGCCTGAGCTTTGTAATCTTTGAAACTGGATGTACAGAATTTTTCCTTCAAAGCTTCAGGGTACAAAGTAAAATTGGACTAGCTGTAGAAAATGTTGTGTTAATTTGAAGTTTGTCTTAACTCCAAGTATTTCAAAATTTTGTTATATTAGAAAATGCTGGAGAAAAAAAGAAAGGCTTTTCAGGTACTAAATCAGTGCTGCTTTTTTCATCTTTAAATTTTACCTGTTTTTTTTTTTGTTGTTTTTTTTTGGTTTTTTTTAGCCTGGTCATCACAGTGAATTCCAGGTGGGCTGGTTTCAGTCATATAAACATAAGTTTACAGGGTCATTAATGACTGCTTAGAAATAATGGTGGCTTCCAGTTGCTGCTAATGAAATCTTTGGGCTTGCTTAATTCACACTTGTCACATTTGCCAGCCCCATGTCTTAAGTCACTGTAAATATCTATGAATCAAGCTGAATAGGAAAAAAATCTGATTTACCGAATGGTTCAGATCCAAAGTCAGGCATCTAGTCTCGGTTTTTCAACATGAAGAGAATTTAACTAGGCAAACTGTTAAAAAACAGACTTTGTTTTTGAGCAAGGAGGAATCACCTTATATATAGAATCAATAATTTATTGTTGGTATAACTGAAATCTTAACAATCTAGTTCAAGAACCATTATCAGTTCAGACACAAATGTTACAGAGAAAGAAAGAATAGTTCTATAGAGAAAAAATCTCACTAAATGCCTATGATTTGCAGTTGTGGGATCTCTGATGTTAGCCTATACCACACCACTTATCATCCCATAGCCGTGCTCCTCTACAGCACATCGTGTGTCCCCACTTCTCCAGACCTCTGCTGTGGTACCAGAATTCTATTTATCTATGTTATCATTAGGTTAGAGTCGTAAAATGTTGGTGGCACTGTTTATAAGATACGCGAAAGCAAACCAAATTGTCTGGTCAATACTGTCACAGATAAAGCAAGTGAAACCTGCAGGCAGGTCAAAAAAAAGATCAGACAGAGCAGGTCCAACAAGACTGAGTCCTGAAGCTTTGTACAAAGAATGTGCTCTGTTACTAGAAGTGTCAATACTGTATTTCAAGCTACAGAGTAACAAACCTTAGGTTTCTAGTGCTATTTCAGGTACAAAAGTATATCCTGCATTTCTCCAGCTGTCCATTTTAGATGCCATACGATGTCTGAAAATGGAGATTTGGAGGCCAGCTAGAATACTGGTGATGACAGATGTCACACAATCTGTGTAAGTTCCATGTTCTGGAGAGGCATCTGGAAGCCAAGAAGAGCTCTTAAGCTACCTAGGGTAGCACCAATTGCTTGTAGAATCATAGAATCATAGAACGGTCAGGGCTGGAAAGGACCTTAGAGGTCATCTAGTTCCAATCCCGCTGCTAAGGGCAGGGACAACTCTCACTAGACCAGGATTTTCAAAGCCTCATCCAGCCTGGCCTTGAACACCTCCAGGGATGGGGCATTCACAACTTCCCTGGGCAACCTGTTCCTGCATCTTACCACCCTCACAGTAAAAAATTTCTTACTAATATCTAATCTAAATCTGCCCTCTTCCAATTTAAATCCATTACCCCTCGTCCTGTCACTACATGTGCTTTTAAAAAGCCCCTCCCCATCTCTCCTGTAGGCTCCCTTCAGTTACTGGAAGGCTGCTTGGAGTTTTCTCTTCTCCAGGCTGAACAAACCCAACTCTCTCAGTATGTCCTCATAAGAGAGATGCTCCAGCCCTCTGACCTTTTTCGTGGCCTTCTTCTGAACTCAATCCAACAGGTCCATGTCCTTCTTATGTTGGAGGCCCCACAGCTGGATGCAGCACTCCAGGTGGGGTCTCAAAAGAGCAGAGTAGAGGGGGAGAGTCACCTCCCTCAACCTGATGGTTACACTTTTTTTGATGAAGCCCAGGAAACAGTTGTCTTTCTGGGCTGCAAGCACACATTACTGGGTCGCGTTTGGCTTCTCATCTACCAATACTCACAAGTCCTCCTCAGGGCTGCGCTCAAGCATTCTCTGCCCAGCCTGTATTTGTACTTGGGATTGCCTTGACCCGTGTGCAGGACCTTGCATTTGTCTTTGGTGAACCTCATGTAGTTGGCGTGAGCCCACCTTTCTGGCCTGTCCATGTCCCTTTGGATGGCATCCCTTCCCTCTAGCATGTCAACTGCACCACAAAGCTTGATGTCTTCAGCAAACTTGCTGAGGTGGCATTCAATCCCACTGTCCATGTTGCCATCAAGGATGTTAAATAGCACTGGTTCCAGTACTGATCCCTGAGGAACGCCGCTCGTCACTGGTCTCCATCTGGACATTGAGCCATTGACCGCAACTTTCTGAGTGCAACCATCCAGCCAATTCCTTGTCCAACAGGTGGTCCATCCATCAAATCCATATTTTTCCAATTTGACCACCAGGATGTCTTGTGGGACAGTGTCAAATGCTTTGCAGAAGTCCAGGTAGGTGACGTCAGTTGCTCTTCCTTTGTCTACTGATACCATAACTCCATCATAAAAAGCCACCAGGTTTGTCAGACATGATTTGCACTTGGTGAAGCCATGCTGGTTACCAGTCACCTCTCCTTCATTTTCCATGTGCCTCAGTAGACCCTTCAGGAGGATCTGCTCCATGATCTTGCCAGGCACAGAGGTGAGACTGACTGGCCTGTAGTTCCCTGGGTTATCTTTTTTACCCTTCTTGAAAATGAGTGTTATGTTTTCCCTTTTCTAGTCCATGGGAACTTCACCAGACTGTCATGACCTTTCAAATATAATGATTAACGGCTTGGCAACTTCATCTGCCAGTTCCCTCAGGACCCGTAAATGGATCTCATCAGGTCCCATGGACTTGTGCACCTTCAGGTTCTTCAGAAGGTCTCAAACCTAATCTTCACTTAGAGTGAGTGGATCTTTCTTCTCCCAGTTCTTATCTTCCCTTTCTGCAACTTGGGCAGTGCTGTCAGAGCCCTTGCTGGTAAAGACTGAAGAAAAAAGTCATTGAGCACTTCTGCTTGATGTTAGAGACTGTTACATATATAATCAATGAAGAGAGAAAGCCTTGCTAAGATGGCAATTCTTCCCAAAGGGAGATAAATTAAATGTGAAGAAGTGACTTAGGACAATCAGCTCTCTTTTGATTTTAATTAAAGAATATAAAATCATAGAATCATAGAACCATCAAGGTTGGAAAAGACCTCAAGGATCATCAAGTCCAACCCAACACCACCTAACTCACTAAACTGTGTCCCTAAGCGCCATATCTACATGTTTCTTGAACACCTCCAGGGATGGTGACTCCACCAATTCCCTGGGCAGCCTGTTCCAGTGCCTGATCACTCTTTCAGCGAAGAAATTCTTTCTAATATCTAGCCTAAACCTCCCCTGGTGCAACTTGAGGCCATTTCCACTTGTCCTATCCCTTGTTACTTTAAAGAAGAGGCCAGAACCCACCTCACTACACCCTCCTTTCAGGTAGTTGTAGACAGTGATAAGGTCTCCTCTCAGCCTTCTCTTCTCTAGACTAAACAACCCCAGTTCCCTCAGCTGCTCCTCATAAGACCTGTGGTCCAGATCCTTCACCAGCTCCATTGCCCTTCTCTGGACCTGTTCCATCACCTCAATGTCCTTCTTGTGGTGAGGGGCCCAAAACTGAACACAGTATTCAAGGTGCGGCCTCACCAGTGCCAAGTACAGGGACACAATCACTTCCCTAGTCCTGCTGGCCACACTATGTCTGATGCAGGCCAGGATGCCTTTGACCTTCTTGGCCACCTGGGCACACTGCTGGCTCATGTTCAGCTGGCTGTTGACCAGCACCCCTAGGTCTCCCTCTGCTGGGCAGTTTTCCAGCACACTCCCCCCGAGCCTGTAGCATTGCAGGAGGTTGTTGTGACCAAAATACAGAACTCGGCACTTGGCTTTATTGAAGCTCAGACAGTTGGCCTCAGCCCATCAGTCCAGCTTGTCCAGATCCCTCTGCAAAGCTTTCCTACCCTCAAGGAGGTCAACACACTGGCGCAATTTGGTATTATATGCAAACTTACTGAGGGAGCACTCAATCATAGAATCATAGAATCATAGAATCATAGAATCATAGAATCATAGAATCATAGAATCATAGAATCATAGAATCATAGAATCATAGAATGGCCTGGGTTGAAAAGGACCATAGTGATCATCTAGTTTCAACCCCCCCACCATATGCAGGGCCGCCAACCACTAGACCAGGCTGTTCAGAGCCACATCCAGCCTGGCCTTGAATGCCTCCAGGGATGGGGCATCTACGACCTCCCTGGGCAACCTGTTCCAGAGTGCCACCACCCTTTGGGTGAAAAACTTTCTCCTAATCTCTAACCTAAACCTCCCCTGTCTTAATTTAAAACCATTCCCCCTTGTCCTATCACTATCCACCCTCGTAAACAGTAGCTCCCCCTCCTGTTTATAGGCTCCCTTCAAGTACTGGAAGGCCGCAATGTGGTCTCCCCGGAGCCTTCTCTTCTCCAAGCTAAACAAGCCCAGTTCCCTCAACCTTTCCTCATAGGAGAGGTGCTCCAGCCCTCTGATCATCTTAGTGGCCCTCAATCCCCTCATCCAGGTCGTCGATAAAGATGTCAAACAGGACAGGCCCCAAAACCGATCCCCGGGGAACACCACTGGTGACCGGCCGCCACCTGGACTTAACTCTGTTCACCGCGACTCTCTGGGCTCGACTGTTCAGACAGTTTTTTATTCTGCCAAAGATGTTCCTCTCTAAGCCACGAGCCATCAACTTTTCTAGGAGAATGCTGTGGGACATGGTGTCGAAGGCCTTGCTAAAGTCCAAGTAGACAACATCCACGGCCTTTCCCTCATCCGCTAGGTGGGTCACCTGGTCATAGAAGGAGATCAGGTTGGTCAAGCATGACCTTCCTTTCATGAACCCATGCTGGCTGGGCTTGACCCCCTGGGTGTCCTGTACATGCCGTCTGAGCACACTCAAGAGGAGCCGCTCCATAATCTTCCCCAGTACCGAGGTCAGGCTGACAGGCCTGTAGTTCCCCGGGTCGTCCTTACGGCCCTTCTTGTAGATGGGTGTCACACTGGCAAGTTTCCAGTCTTCTGGGACCTCCCCTGTTAGCCAGGACTGTTGATAAATGATGGAGAGTGGCTTGGCAAGCTCCCCCGCCAGCTCCCTCAGCACTCTCGGGTGGATCCCATCTGGCCCCATCGACTTGTGCATGTCCAGGTGGTGTAGCAGGTCATTAACTGCTTCCTCTTGGATTGTGGGAAGGCTATTCTGGTCTTTGTCTCTGACTGCCAGCTCAGGGAGTTGAATATCCTGAGGATAACTAGTCTGACTATTAAAGACTGAGGCAAAGAAGACATTAAGCACCTCAGCCTTTTCCTCGTCCTTGGTGACAATGTTCCCTCCTGCATCTAACAAAAGATGGAGATTCTCCAAGGCTCTCCTTTTGTTGTTAATGTATTTGTAAAAACATTTTTTATTCTCTTTTGCCACTGCAGCCAGGTTGAGTTCTAGTTGGGCTTTTGCCTTCCTAATTTTAACTCTGCACGACCTAGCAAGATCCTTGTACTCTTTTTGGATTGCCTGACCCTTCTTCCAGGGATTGTGGACTCTCTTTTTTTCCCTGAGTCACAGGAAAAGCTCTTTGTTTAGCCATCCTGGTCGTCTTCTCTGGCACTTTGTCTTTCTACAGATGGGGACAGCCTTTTCCTGTGCTTTTAAAACCACCTTCTTGAGGAATGTCCAGCCTTCCTGGGGCCCCTTACCCTTCAGGACAGTCTCCCAAGGGACTCTCCCAACCAGGGTCCTTAACAGCCTAAAGTCTGCCCTTCGGAAGTCCATGTTAGTGGTTTTACTGGCACCTCTCCTTACCTCACCAATGATCGAGAACTCTATCATTTCATTGTCACTAAGCCCAAGATGGCCTCCAACCACCACATCTCCCACCAGTCCTTCTCTGTTTGTCAACAGCAGGTCAAGCGAGGCACCTCCCCTGGTAGGCTCGCTTACCAGCTGTGTCAGGAAGTTATCTTCCACGCACTCCAAGAATCTCCTAGACTGTTTCCTCTCTGCTGTGTTGTATTTCTAGCAGATGTCTGGCAAGTTGAAGTCTCCCACAAGAACCAGGAGGAGCGATTGCAAGACTTCTGCCAGTTGCTTACAGAATGCCTCATCTGCTTCCTCCTGCTGGGAGGGTGGCCTATAACACACTCCCAGCAGGATATCAGCCTTGTTAGCCCTCCCCCTCATTCTTACCCATAAGCATTCAAATTTATCATCACAGTCCTCGATTTCTGTACAATCAAAACACTCCTTAACATATAGAGCCACCCCACCTCCTCTCCTTCCTTGCCTGTCCCTTCTGAAGAGCTTATAGCCATCCATTGCAGCACTCCAGCTATGAGACTTGTCCCACCATGTTTCTGTGATGGCCACTAGGTCACAGCTGTTCTGTTGCACAATGGCCTCCAGCTCCCCTTGCTAGTTGCTCATACTGTGTGCATTAGTGTAGATGCACTTGAGTTGAACTGCCGAATCCACTCCTGCCCTCAGCCTGCCACCCCTAGGTTTGTCTGTAATGGGCCTGGTAATCCCCCTTCCCCCTCCGAACCTAGTTTAAAGCCCCGTATATATACATATATACAGCTAAGTTGGACTTGGAAACTGAAATTTAAGACAGGAAAATTAAATGAGAAAAAATAATCATTCATGCTGCAGTAAGAGTAAACTGTTTGAGTTGTCCTTGATTATGTGTTAGATCCACCAGCATTCCAAGACTCCAGAGTATGAGAATCCTCTGTTTCTGAAGTCACATACCTATGCTTAACTGGCAAGACTTGCTAACACAGCACAGTGCCATGCTAATAAGTATACTGGACTTCAATCTGTTCCAGAAATAGCCTTTATGCCTTGTTGACTACTGTCTGTATAAACATACCTTCTGTTTTTGAATCTAGAAGACCTCACTTGATTACATTTTCCTTTTAAACATAAAGCAAAAGTGTGAAATGTAGACTTTAACTGTCACACCTCTTAATTAATTTTCCCTTTTCATTCTTTGTGAAACAACAGTTTCATTCCTAACTCCCTCCTGTTCATCACTTCAAAGAGCTTCTTTCCTTAGAGAATGAAACAAGTTCTTAGATAGGTGGGGTAGTTAAACTAATGCATACTATATGTATTGCAGATAACGACGTTCTAAGAATTCCCTCTATGATCATGCCTAAATGGATGATCAGGGAGTGTATATGGAGGGGAACTGAGTAAATAATGAAAGTTATCCTTCAGCTGGTGTAATTAGCTGAACTGAATTAATCATAAGTTTTTTGTTTGTTTGTTTGTTTTTTTTAGTTCAACAAAGGTACTGGTTTAGAGAGCTTGCATCAAAGATCAGCACACTTTTTGGACTCTGTGAAGTCCATGTATTGTGTTATGGTTCTGAATTGCTTGCTAACTGTGTTTTCACTGTAATAAGGGCAATTTCAGGTTGCTCTAAAGCAGATTTTGGGTAGAATTTTAAATTGTTGTTATGGTATCATGAATTCCCATCATCAAGGACACGTACAAGCTTGAGAAAAAGAAGACATCTGGTGATTGAAAGACATATTTTGAATGCCTTGAAGATTCCTACTGCAGTAATTAGTTGTATCTGATACAATAAGCCAAGTGGCTAGTCGCTGTCCTGAACTACTTTTATGTAACTTTCTTCTCTGAACAACCAGTGTTATATTCTGACCTCAGTAACACCATTAGAAAATGGATTAATATTCCTTGCTTTATTAGACAGTTTGTGCTTATATTTAGTTTCATTTATCCTACCTATCCTGCCCAGAGAGGTTGTGGAGTCTCCTTCTCTGGAGACATTCAAAGCCCGCCTGGATGCATTCCTGTGCAATCTGATCTAGGTGTTCCTGCTCCGGCAGGGGGATTGGACTAGATGATCTTTCGAGGTCCCTTCCAATCCTTAACATTCTGTGATTCTGTGATTCTGTGATTCTGTGATACACCTAAAAGAATCACTCCTAGATGTGCTTACTCTTTCCCACCTGGTGTTGGATCCAGTACACCTAACTTCTGCCTAATATGAGATTTATGTGCAGAAACTCATTTATGCCTCTAGTAAAAATCTAAACTAGTATGTAGGCTTCTTCTAAGATTTACTGACACTGTTACTTAAGTTCAAAAGGCATCTCCCAGGTTGTCTTGGAAGTTTCTTGAGAACATAACTTCAGATACTCATATGTCGTATTGTGTGGAGAAAGACACAAGAATAATCATTTGCATGCTAAACTAGCAGTAGACATTGCCCAGGAAGTCAGATAAACAGGCTGTACATCCACTTTAATCTAAAGGAGCTTGAAAAAACTTCTTTGATGTCCTAAGAAAGTGCCACAACCACCTTACCATGAGATATCCTTGGTGACAATGTCCTCCATTCCTCCTTATGAAAGCAAACCATTGTGAAGCTAAGAATGCAAAAGTTCAAATACAGAACAAATATTTTTATGACAACTGATTGGAAAGGGAGAATGAGATTTTGTATCTACTCTTTTAAGGTTCACGAGGGGGTGGTTTTATTTGGTTGCTTGTTTAACTTAGGAACATGCTAATATGTAACATGTACGAACATAAAATAGTTAAATAACACTTAAGAGACACACCTCTTGAGGCTGAGGTGAGTATAATAGTGGCTTATCAGAAAGTGCACATTTCAGTGAAAAGGGGTAGTTAAAACAGAAACTAAATTGAGAGAGAGTTAAAATTCAGAATGATAACAGAAGCTTGAAATGTGTAAGGACTTGGTAGTGACAACTGGGTCATCTTTCCAAGGCTGATAACTGAATTCTGAAGGCATTGTACTTTCTAAAAGAACAAGCAATCAGCAATGTCAACTAACTGTAACAGGTATTGAGGTAGGCAAGGTCTACAACAAAATGAGAGCTAGTCTGTCCTAACCTATGTTACTCAGTCACTGGAAACCATTGCTAGAGGGGCATATGGGGCATGCAGTTTTTCATTTTTTTTCCGATATGCTTTGACATTTGTCTTTTTTTTTCTTTCTTTTTGGAAGCTGTTATATAAGATTTTAAGAAAAAGGGAATTAAGAACAGACTTATTGGAGAAGGCAGTCTCTTCAGGAGACTGATGAAAGCCAATTTAATTTCCTTTTTGAAATTTCCTTTTTTTTTCTTCATTTTCTTTCCTTTCATCTTCCCCGTCTTCCTTTTTCACCAGGAATTTACATTCCATATAATACAACATTACTTTCTGTCATACTTCGGAATAAAGATATTCCAAATTGTAAAAGTCACAAAATAATGCATAATTTTTTTTGTAAAAAAAAAATTGAACTTCTGAATTCATTTCTTTAAAGTATACCTCTTTCTGAAGCGTGTCCTTTTTTTGTGATCTATTTTTTGTCCAAATTGTCTACTGTAGAAGAAGATATCAGGTTTCCTGGAAAACAAATGACGCTGAAACTGTTGCAAATAATTTTCTTAAATATCGTGAGGACCCTGGTTCTGATGGGAATGAAATTTTCTGAAGTAAATTTTTTGGAGTTAGTATTTTTTTTCATGTTTTCTGACTGGTAGGACCAAGTACGATCCATGGTTGCCAGAATACACAATAGAAAAAAAAAAATCTGCTGAGTTCATACAGTATATGCATGTTTTACAAAACTGCATTTTGTTGAAAAAGTGGACCTTCAGAGATTTTCATCTGCTCAGAGAGGGACACAGAATTACAGAATGGTTAGGGTTGGAAAGGACCTTAGAGATCATCTAGTTCCAACCCCCCTGCCATGGGCAGGAACACCTCCCACTAGACCAGGTTGCTCAAAGCCTCATCAAACCTGGCCTTGAACATGACACAAACACTTTTCTAACAAAAAATATTTTTTGCATAGAAAACCACTCTCAAAAATATTATTTGTCCTAGTTCAGAAGCACAGGTTAAACTCACCAAGAAAATCAAAAATAAAGATGTCAAAATGTTAGAGACAAATGCTAATAAACATCCTCTATGAGTTTAACAGCTCTGGAGCTTCTTTCTATCCATTACTTTGGGACTGAGAGCAAATCTTTGCTCTTGCCTTCAAGCTTCTGGCTCTATCATGTGTGCAACATTGTTCCTCTGTTAATGCCACTCTGCATAAGGAACTGTTCCAGAGCAAAAGTCATGGTCATCTTTCTTATGTTAGCCTCCATGTTCCTCCTCGATTGAGATGATTTACAGTGCTCAAAGGTATATTAAGACATCTCTAAGATGGTGGGAAGGCAAGTCTTTGACCCATAATGGAAGAACTAAACAATTTTGAATAGGAAAGTATGGGCTGAATTTTGGATACACAAAGATATTGTTAAGAAGTGGCTTTAGTTAGGCAACTGTTGTCACATTACAATACAATCACAGCGTGTAAGAGGAAGGAAAATAAACCACAACAAATGCAAAAGAGAAAGATAAAGGAAAGGTAATATGCATCAAAACAATGTTATTAAACGTGCTATGAACTGACTCTTTCACTAGTGTGTCCCCATACAAACTTTACTAGAGATGAAACCTACTACTACCTTACTACTACCTACTACTGTGTAGTAGTAATGGTGTGTGGGTAGCACCTGGATGCTTCCACTGATTTCAGAGGGGGAAAAAAATGTGACTGTGTGTAACACATTTTACAGTTATAGTGACTCAATCTTTAATGAAGTGCATATTGACTTTTCATCTGCATCAAAACTGTAAATATTACTGAAGATGCAGCATAATGAGTAGGGAGTGACTTAATTATATAAAACCAGTTTGAATTTCTTAATTAAATGAAGAGCTATCTTTTCAGTATGATAGCACATATCTTCACTTAACACTGATCTTCAGCTTAATGGTGTCCAGCTGAATGGTAATGGCATAATCTCAGAATGACAGAGTTTGGACCATAAGAAAAAATGTGAATTTCCTTTCCTATATTTTGTCTTTAAATGTTACCCAAGAAGCAAAAAAGAAAACATGGGGTTCTTGACAAATAAATGATTAGAAAATACTAGCTGTCATAGACATGAATGCTTTCTGTTAAACTCTGGGCTAATGGAGAAAAGGAAGCATTGTTGCAAAATATTGTATTACACTTGGTGAATTAACAGCTTAATTTTTCTACTTCTACTTTTTTCTCTTTATATCCTTAGAGACAAAGTTTGGCATGATCACACAGAACTCATTATGTCTTCGTAAGTATGCATGGGAGTACTATGACAACAAAAATACATTCATTTAATCTAGAAATATGGTTAAAAATCCAGTCATCTGGGTCTGATTTAAAATAAACAGATTTGTTTGTCAATTTTAATTTTGAGGTATGGTACATACAATGTTACAAAGACTTGATTCTCTCTTTTAATAGTCACAGGTTTCAGCACCTGACAACTTTAGCTTGAGTGACATCAAACATTTGAAGCAGATGCGTGACTTTCTTTTTTTTAGATTCTTCATCAGCTAAGGCCATTTTATAAAGAAATGTATATCACCATCTACTAGCACAATATGTAATTTCAGTGAGTTTAAGAGTCTTCTCCTGAGCCAGCTTTGCAAATTTCTATCATATGACTGAGTCAGTATTTTCAATATCTGGTTAGTGTTAAAAAGCCTGAAAACATTTTTAGAAAAAAAGGACATGAATTCTGGGCTTAAAACCATAAAATATTCACGTTTTAGCTGCTATGATCCACTCCCTAAAATGCAAATGCTAACACTGCTGTAAGCAAGATAGTTGAAAAGTGTGAGACAAGGTTTGTACAGAAAGATAATATCCTTTATTGAACAAAATGTTATGAGTGGAAAAAACAGGCTTTTTCATATACCATTTCATATTCATGCTTGGTGCTTGCCCTTCCAGCATGTAGTTCTTGTCTCAGTCCAGAGAAAACTTGTTTTCTTGTTTCCTAAAGGCACTATCTCTTCTCACAAGACATGTTTCATGAAATATGAGAGATGGTCGTGGAGCTGTCTCTTTTATACCATGAAAAGCAATTATGTGTTGATGGTGTATTATACGATAAAGTTGCAAGACAAAGGATTCAAAATACTGCTTTTAAGTTGAAGACATCAGTCAGGTTTCATGTCTAGGGACTTAACTGTAATGTACTATAAGCTTGTGTAGGTCCATCCCTCTCTCTTCTTTGAAGTACAGAGTTACTGGCAAAGTTCTAGAAGCATCAACCATAATGATTTTCATATACTTCCTGACAATTAAGAATAGATTGAAAATAACCTAAACATATTGTCTAGCTACTGCCTTCATTATGCAACTATATTAATTATTAATCAGTACCAGGGAAACAGATAAATAACAGATTTGCCAAGCTGTCTGTCTCAAGAGACATCATTTCATTGTGGGTTTAGCTATACAAGTTATGCCTTTATCATAAACTCAGGTAATATTCTAGTTGCTCTATTGTAAGGTACCTTTGGAAAGTAAAAGAACGAAGAGGAGACCAGGTAAGAAATCATAGACTTCAATGCTGTGAAATTTAACTGTCACCAGCGACAGCCTTAATCTCTCATGCACCTGAAGGTCTGCTTCCCTGATATTGCTTGCTATCAGTTACCACACATGCACAATTTTATTTTATGCACAATTTTCCTTTGATGATTTGATCTTCTTCTTATTAACTTTTTAAAGTTAATGGAAGCCTTTTTATTCACTTCAACAGACCTGTTGAATAGATTGAACACAGGCACATGAAGGACAAGGAAGTCTTTAGGAGCAGTCAGCATAGATTCACCAAGGGGAAGACACGTTTGACCAATTTTATAAACTTTTATGATGAAATGACTGGCCTGGTAAAAGAGGGGAAAGCATTGGATATTGTCTATCTGGAGTTCAGGAAGGTCTTTGACACTGTCTCCTATAAAATTCTCATAGATAAGTATGTTGATGTATGACCAGTGACATTAAGTCTAGTCGGAGTCTGGTAATTAGCAGTGTACCCCATGGGTCAATACTGGGTCCAGTTCTATTTGATATCTTCATTAGTGATCCGGATGATGGGGTAGAGTGTATACAAAACTTGGAGGAGTGGCTGACACACTAGAGGGTCATGATGCTGCCCAGAGAGACCTTGACAGGTTGGAGAAATTAGTTGACAGCAAGCTCATGGAGTTCAGCAAGGGGAGGTGCAAAGCCCTGCACATGGAGGGGAACAACCCCATGCACTAATATATGCTGAGGGCTGCCCAGCTGGAAAGCAGTTTGGCAGAAAAGGCCCCAGAAGTCCTGGTGGACACTAACTTGAACGGGAACCAGCAATGTGCCCTTGTCTCAAAGAATGTAAATGGCATTCCTAGGCTGCATCAGGCAAAGTATTGCCAGCAGGACAAGGGAGGTGATCCCCCTTTATTCAGGACTTCTGAGGCTACACCTGGAGTCCTGTGTCGAGTTCTGGGTTCCTCAGTACAAGAGAGACATGGATATATTGGAGAGACTCCAAAGAAGGGCACATGGATGATGAGAAAAGAGCAGTTCACATATGAGGAAAGGATGAGATGGCTGGGACAGTTCAGCCTGGAGAAAAGAAGGCTCAGGAGGGATCTCATCAATAACTATGAATACCTGAAGGGAGGTTCTAAAGAAGATAGAAACAGGCTCTTCTCAGTGGTGTCCAGTGACAGGAGCAGAGGCGATGGACACAAAGGGAAGCACAGGACTTTTCTTCTGAACATCAGGAAACACCTTTTTTCCTGTGGAGGTGACAGGTGCCCAGAGATCTTGTGTATTCTCCCACCCTGGAGATACTCAGAAGCTGTTTAGACATAGTCGTGGGCACTCAGCTCTAGGTGGTCCTGCTTGAGCAGGAGGTTGGACGAGATGACCTCCAGAGGTCCCTTCCAACCTCAGTTATTCTGTGATGCTCTGGTCTAAAATCAGCATAAATACATAATATTGCCATTTATGTTTTGTTAACATGAAAGAGATTATGTAAATTTACTGTAAAATATTGTTATGTGTAGTACAAAATGGATTTAAGCTTTGAAAGTAGACTCAAAGAAATACAAATGTAATTTTATTATTAAAATTTCACCCTTGAAATATATCTGTTCATCACCTCATCTCAAAATTTTGTCATCTGTGTTCATTGAAATGGACTCAAATTTATAGCATTGCCTGTCCTTTCTTGATGTGTGGAATATTTTTTCTCATGTAAAGTTCAGGAAAACAAAATGGTAATACTACTCATATAGTTCCACAAGAAGACCATAATGATATTGCTAGATTTTCATTAGCCCTTATTATTTCAGAGTTTTGCATAAGAAGACAATAACTATGTATTGTTATTTATTCTCATTGTTTTGTATGAAACAGATATAACAATTTCCACTTTTGCATAACATGCAAAGTAAGTTAACTGTCCCTGGTAGTTGTCTGCGTTTTGATCAGCTGGACATTTCTTGTTCATACCTCAGTAACCTGTTGGGAAATAACAGAAGTGGCTAAGCAACCTAAATTCAAAATAGGTCATAGTAGTACAACACACGAACGTAGTACCAAATTTTAGATAATGGACCAGGCATGGAAAAAGTCCAGTACCTCATTTTTGGACACAGATTTTAGTGAGAACAGAAACTGGCACAATATGAATCAAGGTGACATGATTTCTTGAACACAGGGGTGTAGAAGAAGGGAAATATTTACATCTCAAGATGTTTTTATTAATCTGAAGGCTGAAAAACTGATTGTATTGGGTCACTATAATCCAATCCAAGAGGAAAGAAACCTCTCAATTTTTCAGCCGTTTTGAATAATAAAGTAAAAGACTCGCTTGCAGAGCAATGCAGAGAGATTTTTTTACATTACTTAAGAGACACACAAACACTCAATCTTACCAGTTTTCATTTCCAGCAGCCTGACCTAGAATGGGATCTGTGTCCTTGAGCAATGCATCTGGATACTCTGAGCAATATACAGGGCAAGCCAATTTATTAATGTTCCTATTCTATGTTAGTAATAAATACTTTTTTTATTTGAATCTTCTCTACCAAACAAAAAAAATTGAGGAAATTGTTGATAAAACACTATAATTGATAAAGAATAAGGGACATTTAATGCACTTCATTCTTACTGACAGAAGAATTGTCTTCTCTTGTGATTCTACAAAATAATTTATTCCAAAATATTTTACTAGAACACTTTAAAATTCATTAACATTACATTACGCTTATAAAAAGCTTATATCTAATTTGGTTATTTATAGTAATATTCATTAATTGACATGAATTGTTGTATCAGTAGGGTTTTGCCAGTGATCTTTCTTTCCTTAATACCTTGGTGGAATGTAATGGAAGTGAATGTAATTTTGAGATGCATATAATTTCTTATAAGCAGTAATTGATGATTTTAATTCAGAGATTATATAATGATATCTGAAATGTGTTTAATTAATGTTGCTAAAGGGGCAACAGACCCTCACTAACATTACCCACTGTCCCGTGGTATTATTATATACCCTTTCAATAATTTATTCTTTCACTTATTTACCTTTTTCAGCTCTTCTTAAGTTCTTTCGGTATGTCAAACGTCAGTAGACACTGGCCAATGTTGCTGAGCCCCTAGGAGAGGAATTAGTCTCAGTTATTGTAGGTCACTACAACACAGATGTTTAAATTCTTAATATAAGAAATGAAAATCCAGTCACCATAGCCAATGGAATCTGGAAAGCAATTGATCTCATCTTAAAGTAGACAACCATATTTGGTCAGATGAATCAGTTACCTTAGGTGAGATATGAATCACTCCGTAGACTCCATTGAGTCCATTGACTAGTTTTCCATCACTTATAAAGAAAGTCTAGACACCTTTCTCAGAGGCAGATGTCTATACCTAAAGGTACATGTGATGAATCCTACCCTAAATTTAGGTGAGATAAATCCCATCATCAATAACAGAAAGTAAAATTCCTCTTGATAAACATTTGAAACTTAGGTATTATCCTTCTTGATTTAGAATACAATTAACAAAAAAACCCATTGTTTCTGATAACACACCTTTTTACACTGTTGCTATTGAGTACATGAAGTTTTATGAGAGCATTTCAGAATTGTGACAGACATCTCCTGAAAAATACAGAAATTAAAATACAAGCTGCAATCAATCTTTGCATGTGATAACTGTTATATTCTGGAGTATGAACTGACCTGTAAAGGCATATTTTCACTGAGAGAAAAGAACAGAAATAGCTGAAGTACATTTCCTACTCTGCCAACTGTTCTAGAAGGATAGTAATGTCTGAGAGATCAATAGATGTGATGGGAAAAAGCAATAATGTCTTGAAATACCATAGCTAGATTTATCAAATGATATCTGTAAAAACTGAGTATAATGCTTGCACTGTTTTCACATAACAAAAGTTGTCGTTACTGACAACTGAACAGATAGTCTTCTGGCCATGCCTACACATCTCTGCTTTCTGTGTTACTCTATTTTATTGTAAGAATCATACTTAAAGGCTCTAAGTCCTTCTTACTCTTTGAATAGAATAAAGTAAAAAAAGAAATTAATAACAGCAAAAGAAGAAGGGAGAGAAAGAAAAAGAGTAAAAGAGAGAGAGAAGGGAGGGAAGAAGGAAGGGAGGGAGATAGGAAGGGACAAAGGAAGGAAGGAAGGAAAGAAGAAAGGAAGGAAGAAAGGAAGGAAGAAAGGAAGGAAGGAAGGAAGGAAGGAAGGAAGGAAGGAAGGAAGGAAGGAAGGAAGGAAGGAAGGCTGGTTCCTTGTGGTATAATGGTTATAAAAATCAAATGTAAGACTAGGTCAGACATTATTCCATGTTTAATAGCCAATTCTTCTTTTTAGTTTCAGGGCATTTAATGAATATATACATACATATATGCATAGATGTTCATCGAGATAACATAATTACAGTAAAGAAACAATTACTGTCTAGACAGTAGTTCAAATTCTGAAACTTTCCTTTATCTAGTACAATTGGCCTGTTCCAAAAGCTAGAAAAATCTGTGGACATTTTGCAATGCTCTTGAAGAGCAGTTTAATTGTTTTTAATGCTGAAAATACAAAATATTTTTTCAGTGATTTGTCTGGGAGAAGTCTGTTGTACTACCATTACTTGAAACTGGGTCTATTTGTACTTCAAGGTAATCTGAAAAGCAGAATTGCTTTTCCAATTATCTCAAATTGTTTTTCCTTTGTCATGAAAAAGACAGGGTTTTAACAAAAGCCAAAACAATAGTAGTAGCTACATTCAGTTCTAAAAGTAAAACGGGGTTTTGTCAGCAAAAAGGTTGATAATATAATATGGGAAGGCCAACATAAATGAAACAATATGTGTTAAGAAATTCTAGAAAAATTTGTAAAACACAGCAGCTGGAGGCAAGGCTTGATAGCCTAGGCCTTCTCCAGTGGCATTACAAGTTAATGTGTCTATAGCTGAATGACAGAGTAAAAGGTCCACAGTTATATTAGAATCATAGAATCATAGAATGGCGTGGGTTGAAAATGATGTTAAAGATCATCTAGTTTCAACCCCCCTACTGTGGGCAGGGTTGCCAAACACTACAGCGGGCTGCCCAGGGCCCTGTCCAGCCTGACCTTGAATGCCTCCAGGGATGGAGGAATTTCAACGCTATTTCCACACCTTATTTGCATAAGGGCATAAGGCCTTGTTTGGAGACCTCCCCACTGCTGAGGAGTGTAGAAAAGATACATTCCAAACATTTTACGAGTTTCAACAAAAATCACTTTGCTACAAAAAGTCTAAGACAACAGACTCAATAATCTGGGACTTTGGAGATGTCTTAATGTACCCAAGATGATTTCTGAAATATATGACACCAGATGTTCTACCAGGGTAACATTTGACATGAGAAGAGAATCCCACATGTATGTCTTGCAACAAAATAGTGTCTTCAGAGGGGTTAGTTCATTGAGCAACAAAAATTTAGGTGCCTAATACAGTTAAACTGAACTTCACCTAAAAAGTCAATGTTTGGATGTATAAGGACATGTCTGAAATTAAGGAAGTTAACCAATGCAAAGAAGAGTGAAAGTGTTAGTGAAGAGGAAAATAACTATTTTTTTCTTCTGGACAGAGACATGCAAAGCAAGCATGATCTACATCACTCCAAGTAAATCCTATATTCATGAAACAAAAAAAGGAGCTATGCAGTCCCTGAACCAAGAGAGTAAATCATATCTCAGTATCTGGGGAGGAACGCCACAAGGACTTAGATACCCTCAGCTAGAATACACAAAAGAAACAGATGGTCAGTCATAGAATGGTCAAAGACATTATTTGAAAGGAAACACAGGCATACAAATGGCAGTTTGACTAGACTGAATGTGATTCACATAATCAGTGAGAACCATTTAAGACTGCATACAGAAAGTGAATTAGAGACATTAATTTACGAACTAGTAAAATAAATTATCTAAAAGAAAGAAGGAAAAAAAGCTACAGACTTGTGAGAATGGCCTTAAAATGAAAATTTCAACCAACACAATGGCTTGGCAAGCCACATCCATTGGGAATTATTTCTAAGAGGAAAAACAGACCTAGCAGCTCCTGAAAGAGACCATACTAAAGGCAAAAATACAGTTGTCCTGGCACCTTGTAAAGACAGAAAAAGTTAAAGATAAAATAAACCAATATGGCCACATCTGGAGGACTTTAGTAAGCCAAAACATGAAAAAGAATAATTCAAAAGTGGAATCTGGACACAGTGGTAGAAATTACAGAAACCTTAGATGTAAAATCACCAAGGTAAAGGCATGAAATGAGATACAACTATCAAACAGCATAACTGAAAATGTTCTATAAATACATTGAGGAGGAGATGGTTAAAATAATAAATTCATTATTACATGGACACTCAACATCTTCTTAACTTAAAAGTTGTAATTGCAATAAATAATAAAATAATTACATTTGCAAAGAATTACAAGGAAAGAACTGTATGGAGTGTGTGCATAAATCAACAGAGACCAAAGTAAGGAATCTCCTGGCAGGAAAGTAATTAGAAATTTACTGTATAAGATGGGAGAAATTCTCCTAGAAGTATCTAAGAAACAAGTAGAAGCAATGTCTAGTGATTAAGAAATTGCTGAGGATGGCAGAGATCCCAGAAGAATAAAGAGCAAACATAGTATTTATCTATGAAAAGAGTAAGAGAGAGGTCTCATAAATCTGTAAAACAATTAGCCTAACTCTCATTTCTAGAAAGATAAGAAATTATTATACAAATAATTGTTAGAAACTTCTATATAGTGATAAAGTGATACAAAAACATTTGATATGTATATGTGAAGAATAGATTGCATCAAACTAGATTTCCATCTTTGACAGGATAAATGGTGTAGTGGAAAAAAGGAAGAAGTAGATTTGACATATATTAAGTTTATTAAGATTTTTTTAATAGATATTCTCAAATGGCATCTTTGCAAGAAAACTACAAACCGTATCAGATAAAGTTACAAAAAAATTATTCAAAAACTAGTTGGAAAACAAATTAACAAACTCAGAATATCAATGAAGATTATTTCTATTCCTTGATTTGCAAAGTTATTTAGTAGCAATATAAAAGAATTCTCTACTGCATGCTCACTCATTGTGATTAGTCAACTCATCACAGGTCTGAGCACATGCTGTAAAATGCAGAAGGGATTTGCTGAGAAATGCAAAACGGACACCTTTAGTGATACCTCAGCCACTGTGTCATGGTTGCTTATATTTACTTCCTTCCCCTTCTCCTCCTTCTCCTCCTTCTCCTCCTTCTCCTTCCCTTTCACTTTTCCTTCTCTTCCTTCTCCTTCTCCTTCTCCTTCTCCTTCTCCTTCTCCTTCTCCTTCTCCTTCTCCTTCTCCTTCTCCTCCTTCTCTTCTCCTTCGTCTTTTTTCCCTAACTTGTAATAGCGAGGTAAAAGACTCAAAACCTCTTTTTGAGGTAAAAGACTCAAAACCCTTACTCATCCCTACAAAGTGAAGTTTTTTTTGAAATGTCAGTTCTTTACAGTTAATTTAAAATAAAATACCTATGGTTTTTAAAAGCAAAATAAACGAGCCATTTCCTATTCAGTAACAATACATAAAGCACTGATGCAGGAAACTGACCATTTTTTTCCTCTTTCCCATTTAAAGAATAATCCATTTTTATCAGCAGTATACTGGTGTTTTCCCTATACCATGTCATCTCTATTACTGACTATTCTCGGGGGTGTAGAACTCATGTTCATTCATTTTGTGGACTTTTCTGTTATTTTCCAAGTTATCTGCCTTGGACAGGAAAACCTGTCAGCAATGTTTTGCTCTTTTATTTACCTTAGATCTAGTTCCTGTCCCTTGGTGCTATTTAGTTTTTTGCTGTTTTGCCTTTTTTTATTTTTCCTGACAGTTGTCAAGGCACTGAGCTCCCCAGTTCCAGCAAGTTCCAGTTGGCTTTAAAATGTCTGATAGGGTCAAAACAGATAGCTCATCTGACTCTAGCCTTGGACCAACACCTGTTTTCCCTCTCTGGGCACCCAAAAACATCAACTTCTAATTGAGTTTTATGTTTCATTTTAAAAAAAGAATTGGGGCAGGATGTGTGTTGAGATTTTTCCCTCTAAATTTCCTTCATTGCAGTAAATTCAGCTGCTGTAAGAAAATAAAAGGAATTATATGAGTTGTGTCGTGGGTTAAGCAGAGCAGAGTTAATTTTTTTTTTCCCTTTTCCCTTCTCTTCATAAATAGCTAGGAAGAAGCTATGTTTTGGATTCCTGCTCAGGAGAGAATTGATAAGAGAAGAACAGAGAAGAACGTTTATAGTTATTGCTAGGATGTTGCTATTTGTTCTCAAGGACGAGATACATTGAGCCTCTCTCCTCTCAATAGACAGAGAGAGAGCCCGGCTTCTAGCTTGGGATTTGCTTTTAAGTCAAGATTGAGAAGCAGACTGACCAATTATTCCATCCCATGCACGTCATACCCAGTATATAGGAGAGGACTCTCCCAGGAGAGCTTTCTTTTCACTTCCGGATTCGTCTTGCTTTGGGGTCCCTGCGTTCGCTCTCCCAAGGCCTTTCCCCCCCCCTCCCCTCATGGTCGCCGCTAGCTCTCGGCCCGGGACACTCGTTTATCTCCGTTCCATGAGTTTTGGCATCCTCCCTCCCTCTCCAGGAGGACCGTTAGCTGTTGTTTTTTTTTTTTCCTCTGCTTCGGTCAGCTCTCGGACTGGGACGCTTGGGCTGTTATCTCCGTTCCATGAGTGCCTCCGGGAGCGGTGCACCCCCTTTCCCCCCTTTCCCCCCCCCCTTTCTGGGGGAATCATCTGTGCGGTTTCTGGGGATTATTAGCTGGCAACAGGCCGAGTCTTTTTGTGGGAGGCAGTATCATTGTCAGCAGGCCGAGCCTTTTTGGGGGGGGCAGCATAATTGTGTATCACCTGTTCTCTCCCTCCTTCGGGGCCATTAGCTGGGAGTGGGCTAGGCCTTTGGTCATCAGGTGGGGAGGGGCAGTATCACTGTGTATCACATTGCATCTTTGTATATAGTATTATTTCTAATATTATTGTAGTTTAGTAATTAAATTGTCCTTATCTCAACCCACGAGTCTTTTTTGCCATTTACCTCTTTAATTCTCTCCCCTATGATTGGGTGGGGGCAGGGACTGTGTGAGCGGGTGTGTGTGGTTTGGCCCCCAGCCAAGGGCCAACCCGCCACAGTTGGAACACACAGCTGATGAGTCTGGGTCAAACTCAAATGGGAATACCTCTATTATTTTTAATATTAAGAAAAAGAGAGAGAAGGCACAGAAAAAGTGCCATATAAATTATGAGATAAAGATTTGGACTATTTGATTATAAAAGAGCAGTTGGTACCATCTGAGGTGCCTTTGTGACCTGAGACATCCCTAAGGTAGCTAACATGATAGAGTACCTACAGGAGAAAAAACAGCCACCGCAGAACTCCTTAAATAGATTTAGATGCCCAGAGTGAGCAGACTGAGGCCATAGCTCCTGCAGAAACCAAACCCAGAACCCATACTGTGGAGCATTTTGCAGATGTCACAGAACGCCCCTGTACTGTCTCTGATATCTGCATGTTCAACCTGAATTTCAAAAGAACAGTTATTTAAGCCAGGTCAGCTTGCAATGAATTTAAGGGAAAAGATCACATCTGAATTTTCTCTGCTTTCTTCCTTCCTCTTTCCTTTAAACCATAAATAAGGAAGGAAACAATATAAAAAATGGGTTAAAAATGAGGGATTTGAGAGATGATTGTGAGCACTAGCCCTGTTTACTGTGAAGATAAGTGCAAAAGAGATGTTTTAGGTGAAAAGTATTTTTTTCTTTAACCTTCACATTGTAAAATGAACAAAGAAAAACTACCCATCTGATTACCCATTTAGACTGGATAAGTAAAACTGAAGACAGTTCAGAGTCCCGTACTCAACACTTTACCCAGCCTTCAAAACATGTTGACAGAAAACCTGCTTTGTTGTTATTGTATCTGTTTTTGAGGGAACCGAAATAAAAATAAATTATTTTTTCAGCTCTGCTCTCTCCTGGTTGCAATAAGTGATTTAAATTGGCTTCCTGCTATGGGAAACCTAAACGGAAGATAATGTGGCTCATACATTTGGGTTTCTTTAACTTTAACCCAAATAGGTGTGTGCAACACTCAGCAGGCATATATTTTGTTTTTACCAGCAGGCAAAGGCTGTTTATAAAATGACATTTTCAAGTCTGATTAGAAATTAAGGTTCTTAGAAGTAAAAAACAAAACAGTTAAGAGTAAACTGCAGGTAATATTAATGTGCTCATTTCAGAAGCACTTTTCTTGACAGAATGTTGCTGTTCCTGCTCACAGCGGGCTGACAGACTAGCTGTAGAGAGAATAATGAAGTTTTTTGTCTATGTTTATGTCCAGTATATAAGACAGCTAGACTGAATAGAAAGAGAAAATTATGTGCCACAAATCCTCAAGAGTAATGCCAGTACAGATATAAGCTGTCAGGAAATCATTCCCTTTACAATAGAGAATTTAGGCTTATTCTCCTAGTAATCTACCTGTACTCTGTGTGCTACCTGTCCAAGAATCACGACTATTCTATCTATTGCATTTTATATCCCTCTCATTGTGTATATTCATACTCTAATTTCTATTTCGGTTACAAACCTGAAAGTCTCCTATAGTTTAAGATTACTGTTCCTGAGCAGGATAAGTAGCATGCTGAGTAAACAGAGACTCAAAGGGGAGTAACATGACAAGCATAACCTCTAGGCATCATTTCCTCTCTGTTTGCAATGATGCATGCTGGAAGCAACCTAGCCTTTGTTTCAAGTCATGAACAGTGTTGAAATTCGTGTCTTTGGATCTGTACTTGAGAGTCTATCAATTACTGAGCCATATACTTGTGAATATCTCTATCTCTGTCTATCTGTCTATCTATCTATAAATATATTTGTGATACATGTACAGACAGACACACAAGCACACATAATTTGTGCTTCTGTATATTGTATGTATGTTTGTATGTATATATACAGACATTAAAATGATTGACTCACAGATAATGGTATATGATATGTTGTGTCTTTTTCTGGGGAATGTTCATTTCCAGTTTGGTGTTTTCTAGATAAGCTGGAAAATAGGCATGATTTTCTAGGAAACTCACTGGAAATATTTTTGTTTTCTTACACTCATTTACTTTGAGTTTGTTCAAAGCTGAGAGGTTTACAATTTTATGTCTTGTTCTAGGAAGGCATAATATCAGTGTTGGTCTTCATTGCAGTTATGTCTTATAACGAACTACAGCTCTCTCCTGCTTGCTATGCTACTGAATGTAACTGTGTAACAAAGTAATTATTTAGTATTATCTCAAATTTAAATGTATTTATTATATGCATATGTTTTATTACAGCTGGTCTTTTGTCTTATTTAACTGCAATGCAGATACATAGCTAGTAGACTGGAATTCATTTTTCCCAATATCATGATACATTGGTTTGGGTTCTGGGATCTTCCCACGGGGAATTTATCTGAATTTACTTCTATAATCTAATACTGTATCACAATATGTGAATGAAATATTTATACCCCCTCCATGAACTTAGCTCATATTTATAAAATAAATAGTTTCCCAGTTCTCCATAAAATTTCCCGGTGCTATAAGACTTGCAATAGAAAATCATAGTGTTTCTTTTCAGTAAGGGCAATATAGGAGGCAATAGGATTAAAAGTAAGGTCTAAGTTTAGCTTAATGAGTTTAGGTCTTTCATAATGAAGCCAGGTATCTAAATTAAAAGTAGAAATTAATTGTAAAGTACTGAACCAAGGAGTGTACAAACAAGAGCTGGTCAGATATCTGAAGACACCATATTAACCAGGTACAAATCCTGCTGGTGTGCTAAACCATCTGCCTCAGAGAAGCCAAGCATACCCGTTGCTGTTAAATGGTTAGTTTTACATGAGTAAATGCAATTTACATGAGCTGCAATTGTACATAGAAATGAATGCCATTTTATAAAACTTTTGAGCACTTTTTTAAATATGCAGAAGGTGTAGCCAGAATTAACTCAGGGGGTTCAACCAGAAGAGGTAGTCTATAGTTTTAAGTAGTTTATCTTCTGGCAGGACTAGGGTGTGTGTCATCTTTTTACAGCCTGTTTTTCCCTGCAGACTGCTAGTAACATTACACTAGTGTCTTTTGCTACTTTTTTAGTGCTATGTTAGATGTTACGTTGCATTATGTCACAATGGTTTGTGTTATATCAATGGCTGATACAATGTGAAACCAGAAGGATGGCTTTTACACATTTTCTTCAAATTAAAAATTTTCAATTGAGGACCTCAGTAAAACATGCAATAATAAGAAATATAACATAATAATATGTTTGCAGCACAAAATACATTTTTGAAATATAGTTGTTTCCTGGATGTATTTTTCACGGTATAATTACAAATTTAATTTCACAGGTCTTACACTGCTGCTATAATAAAGTTACTCATTCTCAGAGCCATTAAGTTAACCACCCTCCTGCTATAATGAGAAAGTCAAAGTGACCTCATACCAGATGACAGGTGAAGTACATTGATTTATCATTTTCTACTTTAAGACATACCCTGTAGTGTTTCCTCAGGTTGTATAAATCAACTAAGTTTTCAGTGATGGCAGCAGCATACAGCTGCTGATCTGGACAATGGGAAATATGTCGTCACGTGATATTTGTGACAAAGCATTTCAAAAATACAGATATGCTTGACTATGTGAAACTTATTAAAGAAGGTTAGGGGAAAGAGATCAAGGAGGAAAAAATGGGAGGAATAGACAAAAGGGAGTATAAAAGGGTTAGGTGTAAAACAGGGCTCGTCAGCACCCTTGGCTTTCCTTTCTTCTTACTAAATCTCTTAATGACATCTCTGAGTAATCATAGAATCATAGAATGGCCTGGATTGAAAAGGACCTTAAAGATCATCTAGTTTCAACCCCTCTGCTGTGGGCAGGGTTGCCAACCACTAGAGCAGACTGCCTGGGGCCCCATCCAGCCTGGCCTTGAACGCCTCCAGGGAGGGGGCATCCAGTATCTCACTCCCTTTCCCATGTGGGTTAATACTACAAGGACTCAGTGCCAGCTACTGGAGGGACTAGTGTGAAGTGACTGAATGCCAGTTCCTGGAGTCAGTTCCCCACCCAGTCTGACTGTGGACAGCCTGGCCTGTGGTGTCAGCTACTGGAGCCAGTGTGGTCTTTAACATCCAGCCACTGGGATGGGAATGGTATGTGTCCCAAAGATCAGCTACTGAGGAACGGACACAAGTGAGGCAAGTGAGGCGCTCAGTGCCAGTGGCTGGATCAGGACCATGAGTCACAGCCTGTGCATCCGGTGCAAGTTGCTGGGGGCAAGTGTCTGTACCTTCCTCAAACCATCTCGTGTGTATGATTCACTGGCAAACTCCAAGCTGAACCGAGCCAGGAAGTAGGAGGCCCTGCATCCAGGCAGGGGTACCAGGAGGCTGGAGGGTCTGTGCTGGTATGTGGGGGGACCAATGAGTGTGGTGTGCCCACAGGATAAGTGTGTGAGTGCTGCATGTTTGCATACACACACCCGTACAAATTGAAATGACATTTACATCTATTATTACCTTATGCTAGATTGTTACATAGTGTGTGTAAATGTTTGTCGTTTTTTGTTGCATCTGTTACGTATTTGCTGATTTCACCCAGAAGTCATTATCTTATCCTAGGAAAATCGTGTTAGGTATTGAAAAGTCCAGAAAACATTCTACATATGCAAAGCTACATTACAAATTTCATAAAAATCGCATACAATCATAGATTACGACCCAGAAGATTTCTTAATCAGCTTCTTCTTAATGGAGTATTCCATTTGAACTGATCAGGGGATTTTCATTATGCAATAATTTGATGTGGAAAAGCAGCATTATTTGCCTTTTAGAAAGTTATGAGACATTATAAATCATGACTTTCACTTCCTTTCTAAGCTACTGTTAACATTTTCAGTGTTATATTCCTTTTCTGGTATTTTATGCACATCTGAAATATACTAGTACCATTCCACAACCTAAAACAAGTACAGAGCTTTTTAGTCTGTTTGGCTAACTGGAATCAGTTAATTTTGTATAGAGCAAATCTGCATAATGGCATTCAACTCCACAACACTTATTGTTTCTCTATGAGTCTTTATTAAGTACCATTCACCTTCTCTACCTGTCTATTTTTCAACTATTTATTAATACAAGGCTAAAAATTTTGCCAATGAATTTGTCTACTGCAGTAGGCTAATCAAGTTTTATGAGGTTCAATGTAAGTATGCTAAAATAATTTAGTTCCTTCTTTCTGGTCCATGTAAGTAATTGACACAGACACTTTCCTATTGACAAAATTGATACATCGCTCTTACATCAATCAAATTATTTAACATGTGATAAGCAAGGTTCTTATCTGAAAATGCTGCTTCTAAATATACAGTGAGATTTTGTGTAAATAAACATGAAAACTAAATTCTAATAATGTCCCCACCCTGAGATCACCTGTTGTAGTTTTGAATCCCTGGCTAGCAAAACACCACAACTATAGCCTACTCACCCTCCCCCTCTTCCAGGGAGGAGGGAGACAAAGGAGTAAAGGGAAAAGAGACTCATGGGTTGAGATAAGAACGATTTCATAACTAAACTAAAATAAAATTGAAAATAACAACAACAATAATAGTAGCAATATTAATAGTAATATATACAAATATACAAATGAGTGATACACAGTGAAACTGTTCACCACCCAATGACAAAGGCTCAGACCGTTCCTGGATAATGATCCCAGAGCAGGGAGAGTCCTAAAACCGCAATGGAGATAAGAGCTTGAGCACCTGAGACTGAGAGATGACCGAGAGAAAGACCACCTGGAGAGAATAACCACCCAGAGACAACTGACCCAGAAAGAGAGAGGACTTCCAGACAGATCTTCATCTGTATACTGGGCATGATGTGCAGGATATGGAATATATCACTATCCAACTTGTGTCTCAATACTGAACTTAAGGTTGAATCCTATGCTTGGGTTGTGCTCCTTCCCAGCTTCTCTTGCACCTGCAGACACCGACACAGTAGAGAGGCTGAAAAATCCTTGACTGTCCTGACAGCAACTATAAACATCAGTATGTTATCAGCCTTCTCCTCAGCACAAATCCAAAACAGCCTCACACTAGCTATTATGAAGAATGTTAACTCTGTCCTAGCCAAAAGCAGGACATCACGTTGGCCTGTGTCAGAAGTAAATCACATTTGTTGTTAGTGATGAAAAGAGCATTTCACTTTTCAAGGTGACAAATATCTGACAGACACTGGTGTTGAATAATCAATCACATCACCATGGGAAGCAGAACCATGAGCTAGCCCTGGTTTGTACATGAAGACCAACATCCTGCTGCACCTGCATTGGTTATCATGAAGTGTATTCTTCACAAGGGGAACTCTCTTGATACATACTCATGCTATTGAAATGCCCTTTTCAAAGTACATATTTCACAGAATCACAGAATCACAGAATGTTAGGGATTGGAAGGGACCTCGAAAGATCATCTAGTCCAATCCCCCTGCCGGAGCAGGAACACCTAGATCAGATCACACAGGAACGCATCCAGGCGGGCTTTGAATATCTCCAGAGAAGGAGACTCCACAACCTCTCTGGGCAGCCTGTTCCAGTGCTCTGTCACCCTCACTGTAAAGAAGTTTTTTCTCATATTCAAGT